>APFE031095033.1:0-29245 GCA_000404065.3 Pinus taeda | reverse complement strand
CATCCTTTGTCTGAAAAGTCACACAAGCAACTTCCTCATCCAAATAGCCTCGGATGCTGCCAAACTGGTAGCCATGTACTCGGCCTCTGCTAAACTGAGTGCAACTGATCTCTGCTTCCCGCTATACCAAGAAACAACTGCTGACCCAATGCTGAAGACGCCACTTGAAGTACTATTCCTGCCTGTGGAGCGCCCTACCCAATTTCCATCTATGAAGCCCTCAAGCCTCACTACATCAACTTGTCAGTACCACAATACATAGTCTGCTATGCCTTTGAGATATCTCAACACATGCTTCACAGCAACCCAGTGAACTCTGATCAGTTCCAACATGAACTGACTCAACTAGTTGACTGCAAAACAAATTTCAGGTCATATGTTGACCAAGTACATCAACAACCTGATGAGTTCCCTGTATATTGTAGCATCCACTCACTCTGCTCTACTAGCATCCACCTTCCTCCAGTTTGTGACTAGAGGCGTGGCCATGGGCTTGTAATCCTGCATATGAAATCTCCGGAGAATCTCTACAGTGTATTTCACCCGTCCCACGAAGATCTCACCATCACCCTGCCAAACCTCCAAAGCAAGGAAATGGTGCATATGCCCCATATCCTTCGTCTCAAACTCCCTTGCAGGTCCTCCTTGCAATCCTGGATCAAGTTGTCGGCTCTAGTCAATATAAGGTTGTCAACATAGAGCACTAGAATGAGCAGAAGCCTCCAACCATCATGTAGTATAGATTAGCATCTGCTTCACTCTTAGTGAAGCCCATACCTTGAAGGTAGTTGTCAATATGAGTGTACCATGTTGTCGCAGCTTGCTTGAGCCCATAAAGAGCTTTCTTTAGCCCTGCACACTAAGTCACTTGACATGGGGATTCGGGATTCATAGGATATAGGGATTTGAGTGTCGGATTCAGACACGTTGACCCCACAGAACAGGACACGTAGGATTCGTTATATATATATATATATATATATATTTAAAAAAGCTAGATATTTCTTACACAAATTCTCATTAATTATACAAATTCATTGATTTCAAATGTAGATCTTCATCTAGATGTTAGTTTTACTATTTACAAAGTGAGTTAGTAACATTATAGCATGCATAGTACATACAAAATTCAAAAACCTCATAAACCCTCATAAACCCTCACAAACCTCACAAACCCTCCCTCATAAACCCTCACAAACCTCATAAACCCTCATTTTTTTGGGATTCGAATCGCAAAATCAGGACATGATTGGGATTCGATGGTGTCTTGTTAGGACACATGGTGTCCCATTTTAGGATTCGAATTCCCATCGAATCGTGTCAGATTCGTGGGATTCAGACACGTGGCCTATTTTGGACGAATCTGGTTTCATAGCTTGCACACATGTGTCTCTCTGCTGAACTAGTCAAACCCCTCTGACCGCTTCATATAAATCTTGTCCTCAACCACTCCATTGAAGAATGCTGTCTTCACAACCATGTGGTGGATTTTCCACCCCATCTATGTTGCAAGTGCCAGAATAGTCTTGATGGATGAATACCGTGCTACTGGGGCAAATATCTCAACATAGTATATGCCCTCAATTTGTGAGAAGCCCTTGGCCACAAACCTAGCCTTGTACTTTTCCACACTCCCATTTGCACCATGCTTCACCTTGTACACCCATCTCGATCCAACTACTAATTTGCCGTCAAGTCATGGCACAATCTCACAGAGATCATTCATCGTGATGGAAGAATATTCCTCCACCATGGCATCCTGTTAAACCTATTGAGAAGTTGCTTCCTTGCAAGAAGAAGGCTCAATGTCCACCAACTTTGTCATCAGTGCCATATAACCTGTGTACCTTTGTGGTTGCCTACTCTGCTTGAACATGGTGCTAGGAGCTTCAACATGCTCCTGGGCATCCTGGATCAACCTCTTAGCCCACTTAGCCTTCTTCCTATTTGTGGTGGAAGTCTTTGGCTGAGTAGTTGCCTGTTGTCGGCTTAGTCTCTCCTTATCCTGCTGTAGATCCTGTTGTGTGGTCCTATTGTCACTTCATTGAGGCTTGCTTTGTGGTCTTGGTTGTGGCTCCTGCTTGGGAGCGAATAGCTCCTCCTCAGGTACTTCAATATGCTCACGCTCCAAGGAATCTCTCAGAGCTCGATCCTCTTGGAATCCCACATCTCGCCTAAGAATTGTCTTCCTGTGTCCTGGAAGATACACCTTGTATGCCTGAGCTGTCTCACTATATCCAATGAAATACCCTTTTTTGCTGTGGGCTCCAACTCCTTCTTGCTATCCTTGGACACATGACAATAAACCTTTGTGCCAAAGATCTGAAAGTGTGAAACATCAAACTTCTTGCCTGTGAAATCCTCCTTTGGTGTAACTCGTCCAAGAATCACGTGTGGACTCCTGTGCTATAGAAATACTGCAGTGTTGCATGTCTCTGCCCACAAGAACATAGGTTGTCCTTGATCATGCAACATGGCCTTGGGCGCTCCAACAATACTGCGATTCTTTCTCTTAGCCACCCCATTTTGCAGGTACCACCTTAGGAAGGGACAATGAGCACTCCCCATATCATGCAGACTCCTTTGAATGAGGAGAAAGGGGCAGGGAGGAAGGATCAAGTTCAGGGACACAAGCCTGGGAGGTGGCGTTAGCGACGCAGGAGGCCAATAATAATAGTAATGAGGAAAATAGTATTGATATCGTAATTTTCGAGCCAACGAGGAACACCAGAACAGCTTGCAGGATCACCAAGTTGTTGGCCGTTAGATTGAATCCTTCATAAGTGGTTCCGGCGAATTAGCCCCAACCAGAGGTGAAGGCCGAGGTATCCGTAGACTTCCCATTTGCTCTCCCATTACACTAGTCCGACCTGCATCTCCATGTACAACTGCCTATTTCTGCCAATTTGGTTTGGTGCAATTACAATCAACATCGTTGCTCCTTTCTACCTATTTCGACCTCAGTGGTGTGACTTCTATGTGCATTAATTAAGTCATGGGATCGAATCAAAATCTGTTGATTGCTGTGCATGTGCGTTCTGGTAGTATATGCATTGGACAGAATCCCATTAAAAGGTATGGTAACATCATAGTGGAAGGTTCTCTTGCTGGAAGTTGATGGAGCGTTGGTTATTTGGCAAGAAAATCGATTAGACTCAAGCCCGTCTATCTCTTCAAATAGTCTTGGAAGATGCACAACGGCTCCATTCCAAATAACGCATAGGGCGTTTTCATTGAGTATTCTAGAAGGGACAAGAAACACACATCTATTCATTATGGGAACCAAATCCTAAATCAAGATGTAATCATGGCTCGACCGCAGAGAGACATTGAGAAATTTTTGATCATGAAATGGTAAAATGATATAATCTTGTTCTTAGCCTTGGTCAATGGTGGAAGGCACATTGAAGCTGGTGCTTGAGGATTTATTTGTGCCTTATGGAGGCATCTACATTAGTTGTTTGCTCGATAGATAAGCTAAAAGAATGAGAACTTCATTTGTTTGAGGGAAGTTGGGACAGTGCGCTATTGGCATATTAACGAAGTTGCTCCAATTCAATTTAAAGTTGCTGCTTGTTCAATTTACTTGTTCTTGTTGTGGAGTTTGGGCATAAATTTATGTGGAATAAACAAATTTGTTTTTCTCAACAGGTTCTAATGAGAAGGTCGCTTTAATTTTTGTGGTGATATCAATGTTACATGCACCAAGATTGTCTGTTATTTGTTTGCAGCAACAATTCATATTTATGAGTGTTATTCTTGTTGTTTTCGGCATCGCAATACAGTAAAGGACAAGCACAAGTATAAATTCCAGCATGTGCTAACTTGAAGTCCTTTCAATTTCCTTCAAATACTCGAAATATGAAGCCATTAAATTAAGGAGGAAGGGAATTATTTCAAAGGGGACAAGATTGTTTTATATGAAAGATAACCAAGGAAAATTTTCTCTCATGAAAGACATAGTCCAAAACTGCAATTAACTTTATTATTTTGATAAATAGTTGCAATCGACCTTGCTGCAAGTATCTACGTATTTATTTCTAGAGAATTCAAGTGCTTAAAATTGTTGTCATTATTCTGCATTTTTCTTGGCACTCCTGAACTGGAGAGAATGGGGAAAGCTTATGAAGTATTAGAGTTTTTGAAAATTCTGATATAGTCTACTACTAATGACACAGTAAAAATCAACAAATCCTCTCTGGTTGACATTAGAATTTGTCTGTAAAATGCACAAGAGAAGATAGAACTTTTGGAGCTTGAATCTCAGCGTCAACAAAAGGAATTAAAACAAAGGAGTCGTCATTCTGAACCTGTTTTTGTTCAAAACATTGAAACAAACTCCCATAAGCAGCAAGTTGATCTAGTGCCCAATGAAGCAGCAAAGTCACATGTAGATGTAGAAGTTCAATCTACACTTTCCAAGCCCATCTTCAGACCTTGGGAAGAGCTTGTCCATAACAAGCACAGAATAGGTCTTGGATATGACAAGGAGGTGTCCTTTCATATTCCAGACTACTCCAAGCCAATCCAATTTCAGAGTGCTGGATTACTTCATGACAGTTCACCTTCAAACTATTCCAGATTTTGCTCCTCTTCCACAACAACAACAACAGATTGTGAAATGCCAACATTGTGACCGAGTTGGCCATATGAAAGATCACTGTTTTGAACTTCATCCATGTAAGCACTGTCACCATTCTTCAAACAGATGCTTCAAAAACAAACCTCCTGCAAGAACAAAGATTCATCTTGGATGGATCGCTTCTTGGCAGTGGGCATCAGCAGCCAAGAAGATATTCTAGTCATATGTCAGAACTTGTTCTAAAGTATTGAATAGTCTTGCAGTTGAGTTTTTTCCATCATCTCACCTTGTATTTGACAGGGGGGAAATGATGGTCATCTACAAGCTTCAAAGCCACATCAAGTGAGCCTGAGTTGCAACCTGCTACACCAGATTCAGAGTTGTAGCCAGAGACAAATATGCCCTTGAGCAAAAGGCCTAGACTCAATCCTGTTTCAGAGCAGGAAGACACCGATGGCTTAGTTGAAATAACTGATTCTAAGCCAAAAATGAGTAAAGGTACTGTTCCTTCAGAGGAAACACAACCCCCATCATCCTTAGGAACCCAGATGATACAAAGACAGATGAGTGTAGAGGCCTCATCCTTCAGCAGGTCAGCAGACCAGGATAAAAGTATCAAAGACAGATTCAAAGAGATAAAAATGAGGAATGAAAGGTTGAAAGTTGAGACATTTGCTCAACTTTTCAAACTTTCTACTCCAGGTCAGAGTAGATTGATGTTAGCCTTTGACATCAAAGAGGGGAAGATGTAGGTGTCCTTCATTCAACCAACTGTGCAGCAACCAAGGGCATCCACTGATTATAAGAAAGTTGATTTTGAGGTGTTGGCCAGGGATATTCACCCTGTGGACCAAATAGAGTTTCACAAGCAGGCTGGAGAATGTTGGCATTATGGCTAAAGTGTTGTCCTTGATGGCAACTCATTCAGGTGATAGATCACAGTACTTCAAGTCAGCAGCAAAGATTGATGATCAGCTATCAAATATTGAAGAAAATAAGGGGTACGCAGGTACACCTTACAGAAGGTGCGTACACGCAGGGCCGGTGTTACATAAAAGTGGCGGTACATACCCCAGTTATTCCGTTCAGGAGGTTTGCATACCCCCAGTTCCTTACTTCAAGCAATAAAAGCACCCACGTGGGTTTTTATGTTTAACTCTTTGGATTTAGCGACGGGGAATTGTGTTATTATGGTTTTGGCCATGTATGTTATATTATTATTATTATTGAGCCCCATGATCCATGATTTGAGAAGGCTTGCCTATATAAGCCAAAGGAGATCATTGGCTTGAGCATGTTTTGGTTTTGAACAATCTTATGAGAGCTAGATCTGAAATACTATGATCTCTTGGAGTAATGTCTAGATCTAAATAAGGCGCAGTGCGGAGACGCCACAGAAGGTGCAGTGCGGAGGCGCCACAGAAGGCGCAGTGCGAAGGCGCCACAGAAAGCGCAGTGCGGAGGCGCCACAGAAGGCGCAGTGCGGAGGCGCCACAGAAGGCGCAGTGCGGAGACGCCACACAGGCGCCATAGAAGACGCCACAGAAGGCGCAGTGCAGAGGCGCCACAGAAGACGCCATAGAAGGCGCAGTGCGGAGGCACCACATGAGGCGCAGTGCGGAGGCGCAATGCGAAGGCGCAGGGTGGAGACGCCACAGAGGTGCCATAGAAGACGCCACAGAAGGCGCAGTGCGGAGGCGCCATAGAAGGCGCAGTGCGGACACGCCACAGAGGCGCCACAAAAGGCGCAGTGCGGAGGCGCCACAAGAGACGCCACAGAGGCGCCACCGAAGGCGCAGGTGTGGAGGTCAGTGGCGACACAGAAGAACAGTGCGTACTTGTACGCAGGCATTACATGGGTGAAGCTCCGTACTTCTCTTGAAATCAAATTAGCTGTCCATGTTTATCCTTGCTGTGTTCTGGGTCTGGTTTCTGGTATTATGATCTGATAACCGCAGTCTGAGAAGTGATTGATTATGTTCTTAATGAATCATCTTCATGTGATCTGATGGACTAGATCTGATTGATGACTCTCATTGTATATGTATTGGGTGATTCAGAAGGTTGTTTGATTATGAGCTTCAATGTGGTTATTGGGTCCAATATGAAAATTGGATGAAACGTGGCCTTTCAGATTATGTGTTGTGCTTCAGTGTAACCAGTATGAAAATTGATGAAACGTGGTACCTGGAGGAGAGAAGATTGTAGGCCGGCGCCTACGTACTAGTACTTAAGCTAGTACAAAAGCAAAGGGGAATCCTTGGAGCATTGTAGCAGGTAGCAGCCTGCGTACTAGTAAATGGATCGGCTAGTACAAGAGCAAAGGGGGTTGTAGCTCCCGTACTGGTATAAGACTGCACCAGTACAAATATTGTAAAAGGATTTTTTTATTAAGAAGAAGATTGAGATGACTTGCAGCAGGTGGTTTTCTCCCGCATTGGGTTTCCACCTTATATCATGGTGTTCATGTGTGTGCCTTATGTGTGATGATCTATTCTATGTTACTGCATCTGTTAACTGATAATATGGTTGATAATGTTCTAATGAACTCATTGAAGATCAATTAGCTTAATCATAAGAAGTTGTGGAAGTAGCATATATGAATCAGAGTTTGGAAATGAAAAAGTTTTATTAATGTGATAATACTGATTCACCCCCCCCTCTTAGTATTATTTCCAACAATATTGGGAGACCACAATAGGCTATATCCTTTATCCTTAGGAAGTCGTGTCTGCCGCCCTATCGATCGCAATGCACTGAACACGGTATTTGGGAAGATTGACTGCCGTACTGTAAAAAGTATCCTGCAGTTTTGCGATTGGTTTGGTAATCCCTCTGTCTAGATTTCCAGAGTAGTCTCTTTCATTCCATTTCAGACTCCTTAAAGGAAAAGTTCCATCTGAGCACTTGTCACTTCAGGCTCATTAAAAATCGAAGGTGACTAGAGTCATCTTTTGTTTTTTCTCGACTCTTAAAAATTGAAAAAGCAAGTTATGTCAAAGCGTCTAAAATTTATTTAATTCAGAATCACTTTCCCCTTTATTTTGAGTTGATCAAGTAATCTTCAATCGTGGAAGAAATTCAATCAAAACCCCATCGTTTGCGGAGGCTTACAAGTCAACCGTCTTTGACTCCAGAAACGAAACTATTTCGGACAAAGCGAACTCGTTTAATCAGATCGAAGTCCCGTGGTTTGGTTGGAACAAGTACTCCGACATCCTCAAAGACTCTGGTTACTCCAAACATTTATGGTATCCCTGCCTCTACAGAAGAAATTCCACAGCCACAAAAGGACATTACAACTGATCCTAGTGTGACGGTGAACACTTCTATTCCTGAACTGGCTCCATCTATAGTTGATTCAGAAGGTGTTACTCCCCAAACATCTGTCGCTGCAGAACCTATATCTTCTTTGGCACCGGAATATTTTACGGACTTGATGGTCTGCCTCTTCCACATGGATTGATTACCATAGAAGAGATTGTGGAGGATCCGTCACAATTCAGAGCTGGGATCACCCTATATCCTTCTTCATCAGAAGTTAGTCTCCCACCATCGAAAGTTCCTGAAGAATCGCTGGGAAATCTTTTGGATAGACTAAATATGTCTGAACAACCATCGACATCTAGGACTGTGTCATCTAACACAGCAATGGTAGAACTTCCTGCTGCTACTCCGATAATGTTCACCGACGTACCATCTATCCCAACTAGCTCTCAATCGCTAGATGGAGTCCATCTAGGGGCTGTTTCTACAGTGTGTCTATTCCCGTTTGTTCGTCCGAAATAGTATCTAGAATCTCTTATGTTGAGTCTCAGCAAATTGATCCTTCGTAGTGTCAATTTGGGAAATCCGGTCCCCAAAGGCAAATCATTCATTTGAGCACTGGATTACCGCCGTATGGAGGGAAGTATACCCTTTCATTGTCTCCTTCGGGAGAACAACCATACGAGAGTTCATAATAGAATTCAAGTTATGCTGGAATTACATCTAGTAGTTGGGTGCCAATCCTGCCTCAACAACCAAGAGTTGTATACTCGATGCAACAAAGTTTACCTGTGTCAAATATCCCCACTACGCCGGCTATTGTGACGGTGTCACAAGTACAAGCGTTGCTTGTTGTATTCCAACCTCAGGTTTCTCAAGTCGTAATACAACAACCTCTTGTCCCTGCGATGCAACCGCAATCACCGACTAGTGGAATGACCCAGGTTCAAACGGGGACCATTACCCCTCATCTTGGTCAAATGGTCAGTATTGGACAACAGGTCATGGCTTCACAACCATGGCTAGTGCAATACCAACAACTGCAATTCCAACAAGCTTACCGTGGATTTGAGCAACAAGTCTTTGCAAGTAATGGGCAGCCATATATTCAAAACGGCCAACATCAATCATATCATAATGGTTATGCCCATCAACCTTGCCAAAGTTACCAGCATCAAATGCATTATGCTGGTATGCAAAGGCCAATTGCTCAGGCGATCCCATCTTATCCTGGGTATCCTTCACCAAACCTGAATCAACAGTTTCCTTTCGTGGCAACTTTAGAGTTACCATATCTAAATAGACTAACGAACGATCCAATTGCTTACGCCCCTTGGTGGCCAGCGATTCCGCATAAAATTCCGTAAGATATTCCTAAATTTAATGGAAATCTGGGTGAAGACCCGTCGAATCATGTGATCACCTTTCATTTGTGGTGTTCATCCACCACTCTCAATGATGATTCGATCAGGCTTCGCCTTTTTCAGCGAACGATAATCGGTTCGGCAGCAAAGTGGTATATCGAATTGCCTAGAGCTTCGTTTGATAACTTTAGCACCCTAGCCACAACCTTTTTAACCAATTTTTCAGTTACCTATAAGGTATGAAACAGGAACAGAGCTTCTTACCAATTTCAAACAAACGACAGCCACTCACATATCCGATCATATTCATGAGTGGCGACGTCGTCATAGAATGGTAAAAACATATGTTTTTGATTAGATGTTCGCTGAATGGTTTATTAAGTCATTGTTACCTTCTATTACAGAAGATGTGGCAAAGGGAGGAGTTGTCACTGAAGAGCAAGTTATTGCTCGTGCACAATATCTAGACTTGATCTGTACTCAGTCTAGCACGCTCTACGATAAAATTCCTGATGCTCCCAGACTAGATTTTTCCATTCCTCCCCCCCCTAAATCAAACAAAGACTCTCATGCCGGTGATGGCGTGATAGGTATGACTAGCACAAAAACTATGAAGGCTACATCAAAGAAGGCCCGTATGGTTTCAAGTCAAAATGCAAATGAAGAACTTCTCACCTCGGAAGTAAATGTAGTGTCGGCTGACAAAGGAAAAGAACCCAAGCAACTGGGAGGCAAGAAGAAAAAGAAAGGGAAGAAGAAGAAACAGGAGGAGTCGTCTCCTAAAAAATCTTCTGCAAACCCTTCTGGAGATAGGAAACCGAGTCATCCATGCTTTATATGTGATGAGGATCATTGGATGAGAGATTGCCCATATAAAGCTGAGCTTAGAAAATTCTTCAAGAATTCAAAAACCTCGGCAATATTGACTGATCCGTTTCTGAATCCAGGAACAAATATGGTTGCTAGTGACAATGCTTCCCCATCCCAAGTGCTAATGTTTCCTGTTTCAAAGCAGCAAAATGATGCTTTGATATCGACAAGGAATAAAGATTACGGGAATCCACAGATGTCAAACAACAAGGATAATGATCAACCTAGTAGTTCGACGACAACTTTGACCGAAGTTGTGCCACCCATCACTCTTGAGCTAACGATAAAACCGCCAAACGGAGTAGTACACAAATCAACGTTTAATCCTCGTGCTAGGGCAACACAACATTATAATATAGTGGAGGATTTGGCCCAATCATCATCCGCTATGTCGACACTTGAGGTACTGCAAAATTGCCCCTCCCAAAAGAAGGCTTTATTATCATCAATAGGTGGGATTGACCCAATGGATTCCAATCTTCTATCCTTTAATCACAAAGGATATGACCTTCAGTTACCAGCTCAACTAGCTTTCCTTATTCAAGTGAAAGCCCTCAACAAAACTGTTCATCAAACAATTATTGATGAGGGGGCATCTACATGTATTCTTTTGATGAGTTGCTAGAAAAATTTAGGATCTCCACCCTTGTCGCGATCGTCGACAACATTAAAAGCATTTGATGGATGAACATACACCCCATACGAGATTTTGAGTAACTTGCAAGTCAAACTGGGGGGCAAAACAATAGAAATTAATGTTGAAGTTATCGATAGAAACCTCGATTACAACATCCTACTGGGAAGGCCTTGGATATATGCCATGGTTGCCATTGTGTCGACCTTAAGGAAGATTGCATTTCCCTTCCAAGGAGGAATTACAATTGTCAACCAACAAACATTTCTCCCCAACAGTTCACTAGTTATGGGAAGCATTCCGATGATCCACGGAAGCGCTCATTCGCTTCAAAATATCGGAGTAGACCTACTAAAAGACCCTACATTAATGGGTACTTTTTCCCTACTGCCTCCAATCAATTTGGCGGAAGTGGCAGTGATGGGAACTTGCAATATGATATCTTCTATTCAAAAGATGTCCGAAAACGATATTGACATGGATCATCTGCAAGTATTGCCTCCAAGCCCAATAGAAATATTGTAGCAATCAATGTTTTTGTCATGGGAGGAAAACCCAAATCAATGCTCATCAAGCGTTTGGATGGATAGGTCTAAGGAATATGGCACCCCTTCAGATCCTTGGTCGCAAATACATTCTAAAGACGAAGGAATTGTTCAGTCAATGATGATTGATGGGGCACCATGGGAAGATTACCACCATCATTCCCATCTTCCGGATTGTAAGGAAGATAGTTCCAGTGACCTTGATCATCCCTCAGTTTTTGATTTTCTATGAAATACTGTAACTACGGTGGATTCCGAGTGAAACCTGTCCAATATTGAAGAAACTATTGCCATAAATATCTCGCCAAAACAGATGTTGTAGAGGATATTCATGTCGACAAATCTTGTTCTTCTACAGAACTGGAAATATATTACGCTCTTTTTCGCGAGTTTAGAGATGTCTTTGCTTGGTCATATGATGAAATGTCATGCATTGACTCGAGCATAGTTGAACACAAAATTAAGATGTATCTAGATGTCAAACCGGTACGACAACAGCTCTGGTAGGTGCACCCCAAGAAAGCTGCTGCCATCAAGGCGAAAGTTGAAAAACTCCTCCATGCTGGTTTTATTTACCCGGTTCCTCTAACCGATTGGGTATCAAATATTGTTCCTGTCATGAAAAAACAAGGAACAATTAGAGTGTGCATCGATTATAGGGCTGTAAACCAAGATTGTCCAAAAGACAACTACCCTACACCCTTCATTGACCATATTATTGATGAATGCGCCAGATGTGAAATATTTTCATTTATGGATGGATTTTCCGGGTATAATCAAATAAATATCCACCCACAGGACCAGTCAAAGACTGCATTTATTTGTCCGTGGGGCGCATTCACATATCGCAAGCTACCCTTTGGTTTAAAGAACGTAGGGGCAACATTTCAGAGTGAAATGAATTATGCCTTCCATGACATCAAGAACATCGTTCAACCATATCTTGATGATCTTCCGACTCATTCGTGAAAGCAGACCAATCATCCGCAGCATTTAAGAGCGATATTTCTACGTTGCCGACACTACAAGATACGACTCAATCCACACAAATGTGTTTTTTGTGTCAGTTCTGGTCGTTTAATTGGCTTCGTGGTCTTAAAGGATGGGATTTTTCTCAACCCATGTAAGGTTCAGGCAATCATTGATTTGCCTCCACCTTCAAATTTGCTTCAGATTCAGAAACTCCAAGGGAAAGAAAACTTTCTGAGGAGGCTCATTCCAAATTACGCCGAACTTGCTAAAGGTTATAATCGTCTATTGACAAAAGAAGTACCCTTCATCTGGGATCAAGTCGCGCAATCTTCCTTTGATGCTTTAAAGGAACCCCTAATAAAAGCATCATTAATGTATGCTCCTGATTATCAAAAAGACTTTAACCTGTATCTGGCTGCAGCGGATACAACCATAGCAATGGTTTTAGTCCAAGAAGACGATGGAATTGAACATCCTATATATTATCTAAGCCGAAACTTAAATGATACAGAAATGAAGTACTCCTATGTTGAAAAGCTGGCTCTCGCAGCTGTTCAAGTGATACAGAGATTTCGACACTATGTCCTCTTTAGAAAAACTACCATTTGGTCAGATTGCAAGCCCATGACTTATATATTGTCGCGAAAATTGGTTGGGGGCAAGTATTCAAAATGGATAGCGATTTTACAAGAGTTTGATCTAGAATTCAAAAAATCCAAATCGAGGAAAGCCCTGGTTTTCGCGGAGATACTATGTGATCTCCCATCATCGTCCAACGATGCAACATCCGAAGAAGCAATCGTGGATGAATCTTTGTTTCTGATATCATCAAGCAATCCGTGGTATGGAGATATAATAATCTATGTCCAAACCCAAACATATAGGTCTAATACCTCACGCTCGGAACAACGACACATTCAATACCAAGCAAAAGACTACATGATCGTCGATGATACACTTTACCGTCGTGGTATCGATACAGTTCTGCGGAGGTGCCTCACCTATGAGGAGGCCGAAAAAGTCCTGAACGACTGTCATTCAGGCGCATGTGGGGGGCATCAATCTGGTTATGCTACAACACAAAAGATTTTACGAGCAGGATACTTCTGGCCAACAATGTTCAAAGATTGCATAACCGTAGTCAAAAGTTTCCATGTCTTTCAAATCTTCGATCGCAAAACCAGAATACCACCCGCACCTCTACAACCAATAGTTGTTGTTGGGCCATTCGCCAAATGGGGCATATATTTCATGACATGTAACCCCACCTCGGCCGGGGGGGCATGGGTATATCATAGTCGCATTAGACTATTTTTCCAAGTGGGCCGAGGCGATGCCTACATTAAACAACAGCGGTGAAACGACTGCCCTCTTCTTTTTCAATCATGTAGTCTCTAGATTCAGCGTTCCACAGGCCATAGTTACAAATCATGGATCACATTTTCACAATCACATGATGGTTGAGTTGGATGCCAAATTAGGACTGTCCCATGACAGATCTACTCCGTATTATCTACAAGCTAACGGACAAGTTGAGGCAATCAACAAGGTCCTGAAGCGCATGCTGTAAAGGATGATTGGAGTCCATAAATGGAGTTGGCACCTAATCTTGTACTTGGCCTTGTGGGCATACCGAACATCGGTGAGGAATGCGACCGGGTTTACACCTTTTCAACTGGTGTATGGCCTGGAAATGATCTTGCTAGTTCAGTGTGAAATCTCATCCCTCAAGCTCGCAGTCGACCTTCTCCCCAGAACTTCAGAAGAGGAGGCTCATTTCTTGGAATTAATCCAATTGGATGAAACCTATCATGATGCCTCTTTGGCTAATGAAGCCCATAAGAAATTAGTCAAAGCGTAGTTCGATAAAAATGTCAAACCTCGTGTCTTCTCAGAAGGTGACCTAGTTTTATTTTACGACCAAGAGTCCGATAAGTCGAGAGTAGGAAAGTTCAAGTATTTATGGATGGGTCCCTATATTGTTAAGCATGTATTAGCAAAAGGAGCCTACAAGTTGGTGGATTATGATGGGATTCCGCTGGCGCAACCCCGCAATGGATTGTACCTCAAGTGTTACTATGCTTAACTCAACGTAGTAACCCTATGCTTTTGTTACATTTTTGTTTTCGCTAAGGGTAATTGTTTTGGTTAGGTAATCCAATTTTTGCATTTGTTGTAGATGTTGAACCTATTGGAATCATTTGTTGGATATACCGATGGAGCGAGTCGTAGTTCGCGGAACCTATCTTCTACGGCTTGGGCTATCTTCAATCCCGACGGCAAGTTAGTAAGTTTTAGAGGGGTATGTATTGGTCAGTCAATGAATAATATCGTTGAATACAGTGTGTTGATAGAACTACCCTCTGATGCCATCATGCATGGCATATGCCAACTTGTCATCAGGCTAGACTCACAACTTGTCGTTCTGCAACTCACTGGTATATACTCTGTACGGAATCCATCTATCTATCGCATGTTCCTAAGGGTCAGAATTTTGGAAAGACAGTTCGATTTCATTTAATATCAACATATTTCCAGAAATTTAAACACATTAACAGACTCATTGGAAAATTATGTGTTAGATAGACATTTGCGACATTTATAAAAAGAAGCATTTCATCAATATTTGCATCAGGATCATGTAACTTAACCAAAATAAAGCTCCGAAAATCAAAAATATATATATAACTATTTATGGTTTACACATAATGTTCTGCAACCAAGAAAAAATCATTCAAATGACCCAAAACTCAAAATGCTAGGGGGCACCCTAGTCTAATGATGTTGGTGATAGCAAGTCACAGCCTATGCAATCATGCGTAAAAGGCTAGTCCATCGACTTGGTGCACCAGTGGTATGTCACTGCAACCTCAAAGGCATCTCGTCGGTCCTCACGTCTGGAATACCAAGAGTGATACCCTTGACCTGATCCTTCAATGCTAAAAGAGTCTCGGCCACATCAAGGTCGCGAAGGATAGCCCTCCCCACAGCCTCTCCTGCAGGAGCGACAGCTGGTGCTCTCAGACGTACTACTGGTCGAACTGGTCCAATGTCTGCATGAGCACATGAGTTTTGATTTTTCTTGATCAAAGAAAGCATAAGAACATTATGAAAACAATAAGCAGAGATATGGTCAGAGAATTTACCTATAGCACCCCACTGCTCACCAGTTGGCAGCACTAAATCCGGGTCACCCCGGAAATCCACGCCAGCATATGGAAACTTGGCATAAACCATCTCCTGATAGTTAAACCACTCGAAGAAGGTATCAGAGAAAGAAATATGGGACTGGCCAGCATGTCGGGCCATGAGGTCAACCCATCTCTACATCTATGGCTCAGTCGGTGGAGGTAAACCAAGTGAAATATACTGCAGCTGCATCAGTGGGATCTTTTCCAGGGCGAAAGCAGTCAAAATAGAACCATAGCCAAAATTCTTGGATCTTCCGCTTTTCACCTTGGTCAGTTGTTCTTTCATCACAGAGAGTACTACATCACACTAGTTGAACACCTTCGATTCAAGGCATTCCAAGGTGTACTGCATATAAGACCTATTAGCTATGTGAAGAGCCGCACTACCAGTGAGTCTGGAAAAAGTGAATAGGATGGTCCTCAAGGACCGATCAGTGACATCTCAGATGTTGATCTTGCCGTCCGCACTCGGCTGAGATCCCTCTCTGCAGTACCGGCGAATATAATCTCTCACGGATTCGCCCCCATAAGCGGAACCTGATAATGAGAGAGGGGCACCACGCCTCGATAAACAGGTCAAAAAATATATGTCCATGACAGTCAAGGGGATAGATTTGCCTCTGATCTGGAACACCTTGTTGGTAGGATCCCAGGCGTCGAGGAAATATTGCAACAAGTTGATTTGTTGCCTCATGCTAGAGATGCAAAAAAACTTCAGCAGGCCACAGTTCCGCAGTGCAATTACCGTACCCGGATCATGTAATGCAATCATGTCCTCTTCTTCATGCTCACATTCTCGCTATGTAACAGCCATTTTTCTCCAATGGATCTCTGCAAAACAAATAAGAGAAGAATCAGGGTCCTGATTTGGAAAAAAACAGGAAAAAATTCCATGAGAAATCACTGCAAAAGTCTCCCTCCTTGCGCCCATCGCACCCTAGCAGTGTACTGGGTGAGATGCATATTAACTAGCCAATGGCCAGGCTAGTATGCATCGCACCTTTCGATATAGGAAGGGTGTGATGGAGCCAGGGTGAATTTTTCAAACCCCAACGGCTCAGAAAAACAGGGAAACATGCTCAGAATTCAGAAAGGAAGGAATGCAACTGAAGAGCTTAGGTTTATCTCTTACCTGGTCCAGACGGTGCCAAGAATTGTCCACAGAATCTCCCAAAATCATCTAGTGAAAATCAGGGGGGAAAAGCACCTCCAGAGCTCCAACAAACCAAGTTTAAATGAAATGGTAAAATGAGAGGTAAAAATCACTTTTAAATTACTATTCGAGTAAGGTATTAGTGTTAACTCATTTTTCAAACATGTGTGTTCATTTCTAATCAGTTTGATGAAGCAATTGAGCAGGTAGTACGACCATTGAAAGAACAAAGTGCTAACGGTGAATCAAATAATCAATGACCATTATCACAAGCAGTTTTTATGTGAAGTTCAAGCTTGTTAAAGATTAAATCTAAGCAATGAGCAAATGTTTCCCCAAAGTTTAAGCTCATTAAAAAATGAACCCATCTCCAGTAAATGACCATGGTGAATGCATTATCATCAGCTTTTGAGCCTTGGTCGTGTTCTCATCATCACCTCCACTCGGTTTTTGGCCGATCATATGCCTCCATTTGATTGTTTACCCTTTTTGAGGAACATTTGCAACGAGTGATCTTGTTAGCCATCCTTGTGACACTTCCGTGATTGAAGAATTCCAAACCTTACCTGGAATCAGCTGCTACCCAAAATTATCACTCGTTCCTCAAAAAACGAGTCTCCTTTAAGCTTTTTTCGTCTGACTCGTAAAATATGAAAATATTGTCGAGTGATTGGCCTCTCTAGCTCGTTAAAGTCATTGGAAGTGCTATCCCTCCTCTAGATTTTAATCTTTTTGGACTTGAGGGGTTATTACACAAAAAGATTGAGCGCTTGTCTTGTTCAGCTCGTTAAAACTATCGAAAATTCATCCCTTTCGTATTATTTTATAATTTTTCGGACTTAAGGGATTATATGACGAAAAAGGATCATTGGAGTTTCCTTTCTGTCCCTTTTCAAATTCTCTAAAATTGAAAAAGGACTGATTTATCAATGTCGTTAAACTCGTTAAAATCAAAAGCGACAAACTTGTCATATAGACAAGAACGAGTTTCATTGTCGCTAGGCTCGTTAAAACATAGCGACGGGTTTGCTCGAAGGGAGAATTATAGAACAAGCATATGTTATCCTCCTCAAGCTTGATAAAAATAAATAGGTACTGGTCAACAATGACTGGGGAAAATTGGGAAGAAAACTTGAAGAAACTTTATTGGTAGCAAGTCGCTCTTGAACATGACACTTTCACTCCATGTCCAAGTCGTGTTGGGTTATTCCGTTTGCCAGTCATATCATCATTGGTCCATTGCACCATCCATATTTGGGGTTAATGCTAGCAATCCATTTTAGTGTCACCGGTATGTTCAAGAGAAGTCGCTCAGAGAATTCACCTGTGTCTCATCTGCTGCAATGTATTCAGGCTCCATTCTTTCATGACCGTCGCCCTGAACCTTGTATCATCAGATCGTTTTAACCTCCACAAAATCATTTTCTCCGTTCCGTGTCATAGATGTGGGATTCCTTAAGGCCCTCCTATGACGAGTCACTTCTTGTTGACATCAGCTCATTATCTAAGAAGCCAACCTAGGAACAACCCTTTCAGTACTTTGAAGCTTGCATGCCTCAATGGCAAGTTTCTCACTTCCGGCGACAGGTTTACATCAATGGCCTTTGACCGAAAGATTTTGCATGGCATTCGATGCCAAGTCCCTTTTTCACGCCACGTGAATTGTACTGGTGTACCTTTCTTATAGCTCCAAATCTCACTATTATGGTTTGTGATGTTGCACTCATGGCCTAGGGCAACCCCTCCTTCCAGACCTGGTCCCAAATTTAAAAAATAGTGTTTTATTCCTTGTACGCGACATTGCCCTGAGTTAAACGCGTGTATACGTGGGTCTGCATATACCCAACCCGCGTATATATATTAAAACACTTAAAAAAATATAAAACTCCTTATTTTCGGGCGAAGATCGCGGGTTTTACCTGCTGATCACCTGTTAGTGCCCGTGGCCCAATTGTTCCCAACCAACTCCTAACTAAAAAAACTACTTTGGGAGTGGTATAAAAAGACATCAATGGGAAGGCCTAAAGGAGAACAAAAGAGAGAGAAAGGTTATTACACTGAGATTTTTCCCCTGACCAGGTCTGAAGACCCTTGTGCCTTCTACACTTCCCCCATTTGTATAGGAAACCCTTGTTTCCTTGTGAGTTGATGTTCATACACTAGTTATGGCATCATGGAGTGAGTCTTGGAAGGAGATATGCTAAAGGCTTGAGGCTGGATGGATCCGGAAGGAAGCTTTACTTGGAGCCTGTGAAAGGTTACTCAGGTGATATTACTCCTTTTGTACATTCTATTTGTCTATAATAAAGAAACACATCTTGGTTCCCGATATGCTTCTTCTTTATGTTTATGATGTTCATGTTTGAATGGTTGTTTAAAGTTCATAACTAATTTCATTCTTTTATAACATAAAGATGATTTCTTTATAAGTCTTTGTCCATATACTGCTGCATTCTTTGGAATTGCTTGTTTTGCAGGACAAAGGAGCGAAAGGGACTTGAAGAAGGGTTTGGACCCTTGAGGAACTTCTCGAATGTAGGACCTGAGGTACGTCCTTCTTACTTTAGAATTTGCTTATTATAGCATAATGGCTGTGTGAATGTGTGTTTCTCTGTTTAAACAACTTTCAGTCTACTAGGGTTTCCACCCAAAAGCCCTAGGGGAGCAAATCCCTCAACAACCTTGAGGGTCATCATCATTATCGGTGATTCCTCTCGCGTCTATTAACAGCTTACATCATTGGCTGGTAATCAGGGGATGTCTTTCCATGTTCGACTCCAGAAAATCTTTCACATGGATTGTCTTGACTCTGGGCAAAGATTGAATGAGTTTGAAGACCCAAAATCTAGTTTCATCCATCCGGGCTGTGATATATTCAGGGAAATAAAGACATCAATTGTACATCATTGCCGAACAGATGATCATCTGAATCATCAGTCTGCTACACAGACGATTGTCTGTCCTATGTACATGAAAATGAATTTATAAAGATGAGCATGGGAATGCCCGCCTCAGCTAGATCATGAAAATATTATGAAGATAATGTATTGTATTGTATCTTATTATAGGTCACCTTCCAGCTCGAAAAACCTCGGATCCTCATGATAAAGCATTTCACCCGACATCAAAATATTAACAACCTCATGCTTTAGGGGTCAACTGTTATAGACATTTTTGGGCACTACAACCCCAATCATACATTTCCATAAACCAAGGGCTTCTAAGTCCCTAAAAGTGTTGCTTCACACCCTAAAGGAATAAGGTCAGCTGATTACATCATCTCCCAGAAGTTCTCCATGGAAAACTACTCAGAACTGGTCAATGCTGGACCATATAGGTTGCTCAGTGCTAAGGGTGTGATGCATCTCACCTGCTCAGTGTAAAAAGTGTGATGCATACTAGAAAGCCCCTCTGTAGGGTGTGATGAGCGAGAGTGGACAAATGGCAGAGACAGTTTGCAAGGTGGAGGATCATGGAATCTTCTAGAAACTTCTCCTATGACACTTGCCTCTTTGAATTCGCCCAGGGATGAGTAAGAGAACATGAATCTCCAAGTGGAACCAAGAACTATCAAAGAGAGGACACTAATCAAAAACCCAGCAGCTGACTCACCCCCTTGCAAACATCTATATATGGATCCCTCATCATAGAGATCCAAAGGCTAGAATCTTGTATTTGTAAGGAAGTGCTTTTGGTTTCTTGGTGGAATATCATAGTGTTGGGTGATCTAAGCCTTTCATGAGGTGAAGAAGGGCTTTCATGCTAGGAGGATGATGTTGGGTCAGAACAATAGGCTGTAATCCTCTTTGCTATTCTTGATATTAATAAAGCTATTCAAGTTTTCCTCCACATTCTTGTATGTTTGATGATATATGCATTTGTGTGGGCAATATATATCTGGTCCTATATTGTTTATGATTGTAGATCTCTGTTCTTTGATAGTATTATGCTGCTTTGACTCTACGGGTGCTCTTTGAAGCTGGTCAAGCGAGGAAGGAGTAGTAAAGATCTGTTAGAAGGGAGAGGAACCAAGAAAGGAACCAAGTGCAAGACTGAGGTTGGTATCCTTTGTTCCCCTCTTATCTACTTCTCATAAAGGAAAGCGAAAGTAGCTTTGGTTTGTTTGTTTCTAAGATAGCTACCCGTCTTAGTGGGACTAGTAGCTCTGAGTGGACACTAGATTTCCCGATAACAGTGGGAGAGAGAGGTAATAATGAGAGAGATCCAAAATTTAACTAACAAAAGGTATCAACTGATCCTCAAAAGCCTTTTGATCAATTAGGCCTATATTTTCTTCATTTTATTTTGCTTCAAGTTCCTCCTCACATGCAACTTGTGACCCTTCACCTTCCTTTTCTCCTAATTTCCATTATTTTCATAAATAAAATGCCAAAAATGCCATTTTGTCTTTCCAAAGCCTTAGCCATTGCCTTTGTCAATTTCCTTAGCCATAATAAACCATATCAACACTTGCACTTGGATGTCTTGCCCAACATTCATCTTGGAATAAGTTTCCCATCAACTGTGGTTATTATTTTTTCGATTATTAACTTTTATTACATGGAATTTTCACCAGGGCTGTTAGAAAACCCTCCCTCTTAGGGGACACCATCCTCAGTGTTCAACCACACCTATACCTCAACAAAACCATTGGAAAGAAAACATACTATCCTTGGAGATTTATAACATAGCTCGATGCAGTATTTACAATGATCACCCTGCTGAAAAGGAAACCAACATGACAACATAACAACATAATATCATGACACCCATACCGCTTATTAGAGTTTTATAACATATCTCATGGTAGTATTTGCATCCACATACATATGTACATATACCAAACATCACCAAAACAACTACCAAAAACATATACCAAAGATATATACCTAAACATTCGCTCAACCAACAAATAAGGAAGGATACATAGTCCGCATATGATCTTCCATCTCCCATGTAGCTTCATCAGGTCCAAAGTGATTCCACTACACTTTAACCTATTGCATTGTTCGGTTCTATAGCATGAGCAGATTTTTTATTGCAATATACACTAAGGCTCTGACTAGAATTTTCCACCTGACTCCACCTGCAATAGAGACCAATCAATCACATGATCAACATCTTTAACATACTTCTTGAGAAATAACACGTGGAAAACATAATGGAATTTCACTGTCAGAGGTAGTGCAAGTCAATAGGCTACTGGTCTAATCCTCTCAACAATCTTGAAAGGTCCACAAAATCGGGGTGCCATCTTGGAACATGACCCAATCGGTTTGATGCGCAAGTACAACTTTTCCCCAACCTAGAACTCCTTGAAAACCTATTATGATTTGCATAACTCTTATTCCTATCCCATGTTTCCTTTATATTCTTCTTGATTACCTTCATATCCTGCTCCATGTCTTCCAACATGTCCAGTCCAATCAACACCATGTTAATTGGATCACTCAAACTGATGGGAGTATTGCAACTCCACCCATACAATGCCTCAAATGGACTCATCTTCAAATATTATTGATACCCATTGTTGTAAGATAACTCTACTAGTGGAAGATACTCTTTCCACTTTTGTTGTTGATGCATCACGTACATCCTCAATATGTCCTCCAACATCCTATTGACCCTCTAAGTCTGTCCATCTATCTGTGGATGATAAGTTGTACTGAAGGCCAAATCTGTGCCCAAACATGCAAAAAACTCCTTCCAAATCTTGGAAGTGCACTTTTCATCCCTGTCTGATACAATCTTGTTCAAAACAACATGCAACCAGACCACATCTCTACTGAATACCTGTGCTACATCGCTAGCTTAGAATGTAGACTTCAGTTGAATGAAGTGCACAACCTTTGTCAAATTGTCCAAAACCATGATGGAATCATGTTGTCTCACTGTCCTTGGAAAACCTATGATAAATTCCATCGAAATGACCTCTCATTTCCATTATGGAGTCGCAATCAATTGTAGTAGTCCACCTGGATGCTTACACTCTGCCTTTACCTACTCATAATCCAAACATCTAGCCACAAAATCTGCTACATCCTTCTTTAGATTCAGCCAATAATAAAAATTCTTCACTTCGGTCAAATTCTTATGATAGCGTGGTTGACCTGAATATGGTTTTGAATGAAACTCCCTCAATATCACCTTCTTGAGCTCACTACTATCAGGCACATATATCCTATCTGTAAACTTGACGAATCCATCTTCTATAAGACAAAAATCTACATCCTGTGAACTTGCACCTATACCACTACTTGTACATGTACTTGTACTATTACATGTACCTATACCTGTACCATCACCTGTACCTATACCTGTACTCTGCTACAACTTGTGTAGAATCTCCATATACTTGACATCTTGTTGACATGCCTGCAAGATCCTACCCTATAGATATGTCCCATAGGAACTCATAGCATCTATATGTTTTAGTTGTATCCACTTGCTAAGATCATATGCAACAATGTTCTCCTTTCCTTTGATATATCTGATCTCAAAATCAAACCCATTGATCCTGGCCAACCATCTAGCTTGCTTGTCGTTCATATTCAGCTGGTCAAACAAGTATCTCAACCCACTTTGATCACTCATCAATACAAACCTCTTGCCAAGAAGATAGTGCTTCCACATCTTCAATGCATGTATGATCACCACTTGCACAATATCATGCGTCAGATAGTTATGCTCACACTCATTCAGTTTAAGTTACTCATAGCACACTACTTTTCCTTCTTGCATAAGGACTCCACCAAGTCTCTGCTTGCAAGTATCTATACATACTACAAACTCTTTGTCTGAATATGCAATCTTCAACATTGGAGCATGTGTCAACAACTACTTAAGTTGCTCAAAATTGGCCTCACACTCCTAATTCCATTTAGACTTCTTACTTTTCCTCTATAATGATGTAATATGATAAGAAATATGTGAGAATTTCCTAATGAACCTCCTGTAATAACTTGTCAATCTCATGAAGGATCTCACTTCATCTAAATTTCTAGGAGTTTCCCACTCCATGATAGCTCTTACCTTTTTTGGATCCACTTCTATGCCATCCTTGGAAACCACATGTCCCAAGTAATGTACCTCAATCTGAAAGAAACTACACTTGTTGGGCTTAGGATACAACTGGTGCTCTCTCAACAATATCAACACTGTTGCTAAATGCTCGACATTCTCTTCCTCATTTTTAGAATATAACAATATATCATCAATGAATAAAATAACAAGCTTATCCAAATATAGACGCAACACACTATTCATCAAGCACATAAAGGTAGGTGGATCATTAGGAAAACCAAATGGAACTACAACAAACTCATAATTCCCATACCTAGTCTGGAAAGTTGTCTTGTAAATTTCCTCATATTTAATGCATACCTGATGGTATCCTGATCTCAAGTTGATCTTCGAGAACAGTACTACTCCCTTCAGCTGATCAAATAAGTCATCAATCCTCAGAAATGGATACCTATTTTTGATGGTCACTTTGTTCAACTTCCTGTAGTCAATGCATAATCTAAGAGTACCATCCTTGTTCTTCACAAACAATAATGGTATGCCCCATGGTGATACACTTGGCCTCTTGTATCCCTTGTCCAACATTTCCTTCATCTGCAACTTCAACTCTACCAACTTAGGTGTGCTCATTTTACAAGGTGCTTTTGATGTTGGAGATTCCCTTGGCACTAACTCAATAGAAAAGTCTACTTCCCTGTGAGGTGGCAACGCTGAAATCTCTGCAGGGAACACATCCTGAAACTGTTGTAGAACTAGGTACCTTCTCAAAACATTTGCATCCTCAACTTCCTTGCCTTTGTTACTAGAGATATGTACAACAAATAATACACACCCTTTCCTGATACCACATTTGGCCTTCATAGCTATCACCATCCTAACTGATGTGGCTTTCTTCTTCCCCTACAAGACTCTTGGTTCCCCATTATCATCCACACACTCAATGGATTTGTCATAACAATCTACCTCAGTCCCATGAAGGTATGGCCAGTACATACCCAATAGCATACTATATGATCCCACCAGTAATACATTCGGATGTTTAGGCATACCATTCAAATCAAATGCACAAGCTCTTACCCAATGATGAAATCACTTCTTCGTACTTGTAGCCAACTACACTAACCATGGTTCTACATGCACTTCTTTATTCAAACCACATTTATCCACCAATTTAGGACTAACATAGCTATAATTAGATCCAGGGTCAATCAAAATTGAAATAATTTGATCACAAAGCTTATCGTCCATCTCAATGATCAATTCTTGATGTTCTTCCTGTTTGTTATCCGGTGTTGCATAGATACAAGGAAAACTTTGACCAACATCCCCAATAGTCTGCGCCCCCTATGCACTATATATATGAGGCCTACCACCGTGATTCTCTGGGAAATCCATATTAAGGTGTTCCTTTCTGCATGTCTAACACTTCGGCCATCTAATACCATCACGTCTATGATGTTGTTGTGACCCATGTCCCTATCTTGCTACATTGAACTTCTTTTGTGGTGCCACATTTTCTTTCTCTTCTACAATCTGAGGCCTTTTTCTTTTCGACTGCCATTTACCCTTACCTTTATGCTTATCCTTTCCTTTCCATCCTTGTTGAGATTCATTCTTACACTTTGAATGTTCATATCAATGCTTCAATTTCCCAATAAATTCCTCAATGATCAAGGCTCATCATACTCAATCTGATCTCTAAGTGTTAATGGAAAACGACTAAAAAATCCCCGAACTTTAGCCTTCTCATCTTTAAGATATGGTACATACCTCAATAGCTCCATGAACTTAGTAATGCAATCTTCGTCTATCATTGATCCCATCTTTATCTCATAGAATTATTTAGCCTTTCCACCATAGTACCATCTAACAAGTACTTCTTCCTAAAAAGCCTCTTGAACTCATGTCAACTTTCTATGTCTCAATGTCTCTGACTTGTTTCACATCTCCCCACTAGATATTTTCTTTACCTTTTAGGCTAAAGATAACAATTAAGGCCTTCATGTTTTTTGTGTACTCATGGAACTCAAATAACTTGTTCATTCCAAGTATCCAAGCCTATGCATCTTTTGGTTTCTTCATGTCTACATCAAAAGTAGGTGGCTTTACTTTCTTAAATTCATCTAGGAAATATGCCCTATCACTCCTCCTATTAGGATGATAACGGTGATGATCATGATGCCTATTAGAACCATAACTAGAATAGTACGTGTATCCACCACCTCTCCTATTTGGAGTATCCATCAACCTACCATCTCTCACTATGTCATCTCTATCCGACCCACGACCACCATGAGACTGCTGCCAAATGCTCCATTAGTTATGTCCTCCTGTCCATGGTTGATCTAAAGTGGTCCTTGTCGATGCAATTTTGACAAACTCTAAAGGAGTATTGCATTAACCTCTACTTGTTTCTATCGTGCATGCATGATTTTGTCATTATTCACCTTACAACTCCTTATTTCTTCCTTCAAGCTTCTTAATGTGTATTCTAAGTTAGAAGAGTGCCCAACACCACGTTTCTCATCTAATTCATTGGGAGAATATTTGTAGTCAACCATCTTGCTAGTCATTTTGATCTCTTTCCTACAAGGCATACTATGTCAACTAAACCAAATCACAATAAACCAATGTAACTTAGCAAAATTTAGGGAGGATATCTCATCTGCAAGATCATCCAAATCAACGTAATAAATGTATAACATAATCATGAAAACATATATACGTATAATACATAAGCACATAGCCATATAACCATCATTTTAGCTAGAGTCTAGTCATCAATGCATGGCCATATCAACTACACTTACCATGACCTCATGCATGACAATAACAACCATACCAATGTACATTGACAATACGCAAGCGTAAACAACATGTAACCAATCATACACTCATGATGACACATTTCACAACAACAACATCCTCATTCACACGACGACATCACTACAACCATGACTAACACCATGCTTATGAAATAAGCATAAAAACCACAAGGATGATTAACACACATGCAAACAACATGAATGCATGACGAACACACACCGCCCATCTAGTGTAGGAGGTGAACCATGCTCTGATACCACTCTGTAACACCCTCCTCCCATATCTACCCAAGTAACCAACCAACTGGGGTAAACATATGATGAGAAGTTACTATGATATGATTTGACCTCCTAAGTCACCTCAAGGAAGGTGAACCCATGGAAACACACCATACAGACCTTCCACGTCAGCATGAAGACTCTCAAGAACTATCCCAACCTCTCAAGTAACTAGTCTCTAGGTCCCATTTATATTTTAGACCATTTAACTCTTGAAATCTCCCTTGATATGGGAAAGCATGCATCCAGGGGGCTTTGGACGCTCCCATAGCATGGGTATGCCAACATCCAGGGAATTTCTGCCCAATGTTGTGCTTGTGTCCCGAGGATTTGAGCCACTTTTTTAGTCCCACAGACCAGGTCACTGCCCAGAACCTAATGGCACCTTCAAGAATGAAATATAACAGCAAAAAAATGATACAAATGCAATTGCTTGAACAAGCACTTGAATGGACCTGTTAGAGTTGGTCTGGTCAAGTCCTCCGTCAGAGATCAAAACTCTTTATGCATTTCATGATTAGGTGTCCCGCTCCATTCTCCCAGTTGCATTCTACTAGGGGCATGCCATAATCTGACGAAGAAAGTCATTATAGTCATTTCCCCCCCTCATGTCTGGATCCTACTGGCTCAGGTCTTTTATCAATCATCATTGAAGTCCATGACAGTCAAGGTCTGGTCCTTTAAAGGACGAAGGTCATTTCAAGGTATAGGTCTAGGAATTCATCAATTCAGTACTTGAACATGTCCAGCAAAGCCATGCAAGCCAGAGTGAGGCCCTTACACAGTTATGGTTCAGAAAGCTTCGTCGTCATGTGGATAGACTTGACTCTTCTTCAAAACTCTGTTTTGAAGAAAAGTCAAACAGTGCATTTATGACAAAATTTGCAAAAAAGTCGCCAATTGATTTTTCAGAGGTAGTCATGGTTTCCATGGCCAAATAACGTGTCATGCAATCCCTGCAAAGAGTGCTGAAAATTTCGTCATTTGAGCTAAAATTTCAAAGGGAAAGTGAAAATCAGTGTATTATAAAGTCAATGAAAAAGTGCCAAAACACAACATTAGAAAATGGGTTTTTGAAGAAGCAAAAATCAAACTCATCTCTCCCAAAGCTTTATATACAAGTTTTCCACCACAATCAGAGGCATTGTGCAAATCAAAACCAGTGGGAGACATAGCAAAGAGATTGGAGTGCGTTGGTGAGCATTTGGAGTGAGTGGGAGTCAGTTTTTAGGGCGCGGCGCACACAGCCCCCGCCCCCAATTCAAAGTTGTAACACGCGCGGCGCATACCCAAGGCGCAATGCACTGGGCTTTGCGCGCGGCGCATACAGGCCGAGGAGTAAACAAGCAGCGAAAGGTCGGTTGGAGGTGAGGTTAAGGGTGCGGTGCACACAGCTAAGGGCACGGTGCACACGCAGGGCGCGGCGCACACAGTCCCCACCCCCAGTTCAAAGTCATAATGCGCGCGGCGCACACCCGGAGTGCGGCACACACAAACTAGAGTGCAACGCACATAGATAGAGGCGCAACACACAGTACCAAAGTGCCTAGAACGTGCCAAATTCACTCAAATTTTTTTAGGAAGCACATAAATTTGCAAGGTAGGCTCTA
The DNA here is from genome assembly GCA_000404065.3 of Pinus taeda. Classification (NCBI taxonomy): domain Eukaryota; kingdom Viridiplantae; phylum Streptophyta; class Pinopsida; order Pinales; family Pinaceae; genus Pinus; species Pinus taeda. The sequence continues at coordinate 930 of APFE031095033.1, read as the reverse complement.
TTAACCCACTTGTTCATCAAATTTGTTAAAGACATGGTGGTTTTATGCCCAATGATGGAGATGAAACAAAACTCTTAAAGCAACCATATGAAGACACCAAGAGACCATTTTTATAGGGTTGTGCAATTGTATTGTTGATGCCAAGGTCCCCTTTTCCCTTCCTTATCTTTTTCCCTTGTTCCCCTATGCCATTTTTCCTATCATCACTACCCTAAACTACCAAACTCATATTCCCTTTCCCCTCCTCCTATTGCTCAATAGAAACCCCTAACCCTACCCTATCAAAAATCCCAAACTCCTCCCACATCCCTAACAAATTTTTCCCTATAACCCCTATTCCCATTTCATCACTCCCTCCTAATAATCCCTATTTCATTGTTCCCCTTGGTAACAGATACTACAAAGGCACCTAGCCTCACACCATCATCAAAGGGGCAACCTAATCACAACCCACATTGCAGTCATGTCATCACAACATTCGTCTGAGTATGAGAGGGAGACACAGAGTGACTGATCTTGAGAAGAGTAGGCTCCCAGGAGACACCACAAGAGTGCAGACATGTCAGGGATGAACCCACTACCCTCACCGAGCTACAAGCATGCCCTCTTGCCATGTCATCCTTCCAGTACTTATCATGCTTCGAATTTTGTCAAAGGGTGACAAATGTCAGAGTTCATCATGAGTTGGCCCGGTTATTTGTGCTTCATCTACATGAAGGTTAGTCTACCTTGGCCAGGGTCACTTTCACCTTGACACCCGAAGCTATATCATTGGCAACAGGTATTCCAAATGTTGGGGAACAGTGGCATAAGAAGAAGAAGGTGGAAAGGCATCACTATGAGCCTTACATCAAAACCAGATTCGTGGATGAGCTCACAAGAGTATTTCCCTTCAGATACTTGAAGAATGAGTATGCTCCACTCATGAGG
>APFE031095025.1:0-19202 GCA_000404065.3 Pinus taeda | reverse complement strand
GGCATCTGATGTGTGCTTACCATTTGGAATCTTGGCCAAGCCTTTATAAGCCTGCTAATATGAGTGGTAATAGGTCTCTAGGGTAGGGGTTTAGCAAATTTAAAATCCCCTGCCACCAAAAAGAATTAGAGAGACTTCCCCTGAGATATAGAAGAGTTAATGACAACTCATTAGTAAAATTGGCAAAATGTGGCATGATTGTTAAAGTGAGGAAATATGCTACCACAAGGAAGGAGAGAGTTGTTACAACTCAATTTTAGAGAAAATTAAGAAAAACTAAGAGGAATCGAATGAGAAATGGGAATGCTAATAGGTCCACTATGATTTTACCCTTCATTAAATGCCTAGTGACATAGATTAATTACAATTCACAACATGTAGATAACAACCAATTAAAAAACAAAACCAAACTAACATGGGGTTATCTCATAAATCTCCTTAGATGAGATAACTAACCTAAGTGCTAGATATGAAAGAGAGGAAAGCCAAAACAATCTAACCTTGTTGCCCCAAAAGAGTTGATCGTTGGGCCTTGAGCAACTTCCACGTGATATTGCACCTATTGATGATCCTCCATATGCTGAAATGTTGAGCTTGAAATGTTGGGCGCTTAAATTTTTTATGATGTGCCTGTTACCCACCAAAATGCGTAACCCCATAGGCGAAACCTTTTCTCCTGCATTTGATAGCCACTCGGACAACCAGCTAGCCATCAACCTTTTATATCCATTTCTTGATGATTATATGCCTTCGCCATCTGCATCAACCACATACCTCTCCCCATCCAACATTTCCTCTTGGATGAAAGTGAGCTTCTATTCAAAATGTACTTTGATCATTTTGCAATCGAGTGCTTATACTTGTATATTTTGCGCATTTAGTATCGATAAAGGGGTGATTTAGAAGATTTATTGATCTTGACTGTAAATTTTTTCTCTCACCTTACTAGGGGAGTTAATCTTTAGCCCTAATCTAGTGGGACCTCCCTTAAGGCCTTAGGGTTGTAGGAGGGGCACTTGGGAAATACGGATTGAAATAGCATGTTCATCTTTCCCTACATCATACTTCCCACTTTCCATACCACATTACAAGCCCCTTATACCACCGCCATTCTTCGGGTCTAACTTGTCATTAGTTCATTGGGTTTTGGCACTTTTTTGTCCACACTCCTTGACTAGGAGAAACGTTGTCCTCGAGGTTAATGCAACTAAAAAAATGGAAAGCATATTATGGTCACAATGAAAGAAAAAGAAGAACATCAAAATGTAAAAGAAGGTTAGGATAGAAGTTAGCGCATGGGAAAAATCTTAACATGAGCTCTACCCTCCTCATTGGTCATCACCCGGTTCCTGAGCACTTGATTCTCCATTTCATTAAAAGGAAACCTTTTATGTCCCAACCCTAATGAGAAATAAATTATCTCAAATACTAAATCATAAGAGCAAGCTCTAACCCTTAAGTTATGCACACAGAATAAAAATCATTATGATGAAAAAGTAAAAAGCACACTAAAGGTGTGCCCTAGAATGGAAACCCTAGTTTGAATTTCCCTGACTCGAGGACTTCTTCGAGGGTTGTATGAGCTTAGTATTAATTAGAATAAATCATAAGAAGCCCTTTCTTCTCCTTGCCTTGATTTCAGGAATACCTTTTACCACAATAATTCACAAAACCATAGATCGCGTACAACTTTCTTCTAAGTCTCTAATAGGGAGCGAAAACCCTTTTGACGTTCCATATTATCACATAGAGCTTCCCTTAAGAAGTCCTACCTCATCAACTAGTACCTAAAACCCTAGAACATCAATAAAAGATTATTACTTATCTACCAGGACTCTTCCCATTCGCGAAATTCCACAAAGAGCACAGGACACTCGTTGTGTTGACAATGGGACATTATCACATTGTTATCACTTAGTTTAGCTCTTTGGCCCGTACGCTTTCCCTCCTTAAGGCCTGCTAGATTGTCGTAACACACCCTATAACATAAAAGTAAATGTCTTTCCACACACAAGGAGGCGATAACAATAGCAAATCTCAATGAGGGTGAGAAGCGAGTGAAGGTGAGAAAAGGAGAAGGAAGGAGAGGTGGAAAATATAGGTATGAACTAGTGGAGGAAAGAGAGATCAAAGTTACTAAATCCAAGATCAAAAAACTAAACCAAATAAGCAAAAGGGGACAAAAACAGAGATGAACTACTGAAGCCAAGAAGTAAGAGATGGAAACACTAGTTGAGATAGCAAATGAAAGAGGTGAGAATTACAACTCTATAGCACAAATAGTGAAGGAAAGAAGAAAAAGTTGACAATCCTAGTTTTGAACTGGGGAATGCAACAGATGAGTGGAAGAAAGCATTGGAGCAATGGTTGGAGATGTGATCCCATAGCTGCAGTCTATAGGATACGACAACCAAGACCAAAGTCCCTAATAGGCAAATGAGAGGAATGGCGATTGGTCCCATCTAAGGAAAAGCCATCTCAGGTCGGGCCCTACCTGAGAAGACGACCTAGAGAGACTCGTTAGTGGTGATGTATCCTAGGAAAGGGGCAAGCAAAACAAATAGAGAGAGAGAGAGTATATAAGAGAAAGGGTTCATTAGTAAAAGTATGAATGGGGGTGCTATTATTTTTTTTAGAAACCCTCAACATATAAGGCCTAGGTTTCTCTCACAATTGACCCTCCCAAAAACAAAGCATCACTCAACTTGGTAGAGAATATTAATTATCGACACCTTATGAGGCTAGCATAATCCACAAGCCACTGGAGAAAGGTTAGTACTAGAAGGAAAGGATTTCATTCAACATTCGATGGGTAAGGAAAAGAGAAAAATACTATGGGAAAGAAAGCATCATGCAACATTCTTATCTCCTACGGTGATATGTGAGCTTCAGGAGCTGAATCTACTATGAATGATGATTTATTGGTGCACTTCTTGAGTAGCCCTATAAAGGTGATCGCTTATTGTACTTTTCCCCTGAGTTTCCCATTACCTTAATGCACTCTTTGTTCCCCAAATCAACCATATCCATATGTATGCATACCTATTTGGCCATGACCGTCATTCTTCATTGAAGTCTCACAGTTTGTGATACATTAATGCTCCCTAGTGCAATGACCCACATCCTCCAAGGCAATGAAAATATCTCTTGTGACCTCCAAGTCAAGCGTAATCAACTCCAAGTCAAAGCACTACTAACGCCCCCTTTAATGTCCCATTTGCATCGATGAGGTATCTTCAAAACGAGTCAACTTCTACTTTTTGTGAAACCACGAGGTTAAAAGAGGTATCATGGAAAATGTGTTGAGACACAATATGTCAAAGCAAGTCAAGGACACATCATGGACCAAGGACAACTCATGTTCAAGAAAGTTCAAGCCTTAACCCACACAAAAAGAGGGCAAATGGACCTTGACAAGGAGTGGCGTCCACCCTTTCTACCCATTGGATCATGTAAAGGTCAATTTGGAGGAATGTTGAGGAAAAACATAAGGCCATATAGGTCTCCAAGCAATGCAAGGTACATTTCAAATCAAAAACAAACAAGGAGCCTAAAAGCATGGTTTGAATCATCTTTGCACCAAGGAAAGTGACGTCTTCCACATTAAACTCGCTGTTGGAAAGGCCAACATCTTCATTCAAGCAACATTGTGCAAACAAAATGGAATTTTTGACTTCCTAAGCACTCAGGGTCATTTTTCAAGGAATGTCATGTTCTTTCTTGATGGAACGTTGTACCCTTAGACTAGTTAGGACCTCCTTTTGTCAGATCAAACCTCTAATTGGTGGGATGTCTCACCTGTTTTAAGATTTAAGTAATGTAATGAAATAACTTGTAGTTTGACTTAATCGTGAAGCATGTTGTGGATGAAAAGTTGCTTTTTTTTCAAGAAAAAGGAGGAAAGATGTTGAGATCCTAATCTAAACAAAGAGAAATCTCCCTCCTTTGTTGATCATTGTGAATTATTGAGATCGTTTTTCCATAATATGAAATATTTTCATGAAACCTTTGGTGTTCATCATGAATTATCTTTCTTGGTTGATTTCACATATTTCTTAAGGAGATTTGTTGATAACTAAAGGATACTATAAAAAATAACTAGATCAATCCATTAGAAAGGAATCTTTATCACTTCCTTAGGGATGTCTAGGGTTTTACTCGCACATCTCTCTTATTGGTGTAAGGTGGAGTTCATTTCTTCTTGTTGGGCCATGCACTAGAGTGCTCCTCACCAAGGGCTTCAGTTTATTTTGCATCATAATAGAGCTATTTGTTGAAGGATTTTCCTCAAGTATAATCGTTTCTAGTAGGGCTTGGTTTCAAAACTTGTTCTTGATTAAGCATGAGCTCATTTAACTTTTGGGATTCCACCTCCAGCCAGAATCCACAAGCATTGATCAACCAACTCAACATGGGCATCGATTTGACCGTGCAGCCCTCGTGGAAATAAGGCACACTCCTTATTCCACCAAACAACCATCTCGTTTTATAAAATTCTGCAATTGTCCTTAATTTTTTTTTATCCAAAAAGCCCTTAGAATAGAAAAATACATACATAAAATATTATATAGAAAAATGTAACCATAAAAATAAAAAGTAAACCAGTGAATTTCTTCACTTTTATGTTTATATAAGATTTGACCGATTACATTTTGAATCTAGACTCATTTCTATGAAAACATGCCACATCATTTAAACCTTCCTTGTTGAATATACTCTAGGTGATCCACATACAGAGAATTCTTTCATGTGGTGCAATATACCACTATATAGTTGGGGAAAGGTTGTTGAGGTGACAGTGGTGGCCATTCTCCTGTTGCCACGAGGTTTGGATCTTCCTAGTGAGGATTTGCACTAGGCCTACCAAAATTTTGCAGTAACAAGCCCTTTCAAACAAAATTTTTGCATCAATTGATAACGGGAAAGGGTTGGAGACAATACGCAATTTGCAATTTTGTTGGTCCCAATCATTCTTAAACAAGAAACCCTCCAAATCTAGATTTTAGAGCCCATAGTCATAATTCTAGATTAAACATTATTGTTTCCTTTCAACCACTCTCAAAAACAAAAAATCCCATCCTTTTATTTTCTATTTGCATAAATTTACAATATAGATCATGAAATATCACAAATCATATTAATCATAAGTCTACAACACTTTGAAATTATTATCATTCATTAGACTTAGTTTCTTTTATGTATTTCCCCCTATGTCAGAGAACAATTGACCTACAATGTGTGAAGAAGATACTAAGGTTACACCAGATATCACTCTGTAATATTCCTAATTAGCCATGGCTAATTAGAATATTCGATTTTGCTCAATTTTGCCTTCTATAGTTATTTGTAAATAAAAAGGTGAGGAAAAGGGGACATAACTCACTTCAGAATAAAAGTCACTTCCTAGTAGCACAACGTTGTGACTTAAAGGGGAGCCAAGGGGGCCAAAGGACCACGCAGAGATGGGGCCCACACAAACACTTGGAGGGACTGCGCAGATGGAAAAGAAACACGTGGCAAGAGGAGATGACGTTGGAGGAGGTGAGCCTTGGGATCGGGAGAGGCCAATGCTATAAAGGAGAGAAGAGCCCCCTCATTTTGTCATTCGATTATGTGCATTTGAGCTAGTCACTTCAACTTCTAGCACGCTGGTTGTTTAGCTAGTCTGCAGCACTATTTAGTGCATTGAGTGTCTCTATTCGGAGATCTCACCCTTAGCCCCCGGGGGACTTCGAGTGCCTGTTCGGGCAAGGTATTTCCATCGGTATTTTTGCAGTAGTTTCATCAGCATTTGGCAGGAGGATTGAGCATCTTGGATGACTGCGCAGTCTTGAGAGGGATGACGCAGTTCTTTCTGGCAGGAGTTCTGGGTTGAGGTTTTGCAGGGGGATTTGTGCTGGGAGATTGACCAGGGGATCAGCTCTTGCATTTTGGAGGATTTTGGCTGAGTTTCAGGCAGAGTTCTCTAGGGGTTTTTTTTCAGTGGCAGCGCAGAGCCTTGAGGGACTGTGTGGGTCCTCAAGGGGGCGATTTTCGGGGTTCGACCATTTCAGAAAATCTTTCTGGGTTTTTCTGGGTTTCTTGAGTAGAGTCTGATTCCAAAGTTTTAGCATTTTCTGAGGAGGGGAACAGCCCCAAATCCTCATTTTCTTTCCAGCAGTAGCAACACGGCAATTTTCCAGCAGCTTGGACGCAGTTCAGAGAGAGGCCATTCCTTTGTTATTCTGAATGTATTTCTTCACTTTCCTTGTGCAATTCGAGGTGCCATCTTTCTGATCACCTCATGCACTCATTCTATTACTCAGTATAATAAAATAGCTTAGCATTTCTCTCTGCATTTCTTGAGTATCTGCTTATATTTCATGTTTATATTATTAGATGTGGCACCATTGTTATTTCCATCATTTTCAGCTTCCCGATTATTATATCGTTTGTATGTATTTGGTTGGAGTTTACTAGGGTTTGGGGAAATATCTATGAAACGAGATATTACACACTCTTCCATTATCCCTAAGGCCTATCTTGTACCTTCCATTAGCCCTAGGGTCTCACATGTATATATAAGGCATTGCCATACAAATTCATAACTAAAATGTGAAATATCAAAAATGTAAATGAAAATAGAACAGAAAGCGAGAAGAATTAGAATATCCATACTTGTACTAGATGGTAGTTGATGATGTAGGAGCTTGTTTAGATACGAAAAATATGCGAGTGTGGTAATCTCAATGCCAAAAATGCATGTTACCCACCAAAAGTGGGTGACCCCATAGGAGAAAAATTTCTCCTAGATCTATCTTGAGAAAATAGCCAATAGCCCCTAACAAACACTAGTGTAGCTGATACATTGTGCCATTTGATCTTCGCTCCCTGCATCAGTCATATGTCCCCTCACCCATCTTTAGAGAACATATGTTTGAAGGTGGGATATCCAACCCAATAGTTATGTTCTTCATTGTGCAATTATGTGCTTATGCTTGTTTTTCCTTGGGTATCCTGGGAATGGATTATTGAATGACTTGGAAAAAAGGAAGGGTTTTGACCATAGTTTTGTTCCCTCACCTCAAATGGGGCAGGTTAATCCTCAATCCTAGTCCTGTGGGATCTCCTTTATTGGCCTATGGCTTTAGGAAGGGCACTGTTTGGGAAACCTTGATTTTGGTAGCACAGTCGCGTTTTCCCATCCACATTTTTCCCTCCCCTCCACAGATTACAACCCCTATTTCATCATATTCCTTCTTTGGGTCCACAAGGCACTCACACACCCACTCCCCTTGTCCACATGTCTAGGTTGCGCTTGGAAATGTTTCCCAGGAGGTTGATGCAGCTGAAAGAATGTTAAAAGCATGTCCTGGCCACAAGCAAGAAACAAAAGAAAAATAATATTATAAAATGGTAAAGATGGTTGGGACATTTAACATAGCACATGGGAAAAAGTCAAGCATGAGCTCTACCCCTTATTATGGCCATTACCCTAGTTCCTAGGGCCCTATGAGTGCCCCCAAATCATTGAGGAACCCATGCACGTCCCAACCCCTGGTGGGCGATGAACTGCCCTACCTTAAGCGGTTGATAACTACTTATATCATACACAACATACTCTCATTTCCTGGAGCCCAGACCAGAAATACAAAGAAAAGTCAAGAAAAGGAAAAAGGAGAGTAAAGAAGGGTTGTAAATCAAAGTACGAGTTAACTCACGTATCAACAATTTCTCCCTCCTACAACTATACACCCAAATAATCATCATTACCATCCTTGAACCCATGGCATTTGCCTTGAGACCCCCGTGTCCACATCCATTTATCATCATTCACATGACACCTATCAATTAAATGATGTACCAGGGACCTGTATTTCCCCTTAGGGATTGGGAACACCAAATAGGGTTGTTTATTACCCACTCCTACCTAGGGAGGTAACAAATTAGGAAGCCCACTATGAGGTCTCTATGTGCCCTTAAGAAATAATCTTGGTTCACTTAGATGTACTAATGAATTATTGTACCTAATTGTGAGGATGCACATTGGTGTTATATGTGATTGGTAGGTGGTTTCATCATGGGTTGGGAAACTTAAGCGGGGCCCAGGTCTACCAGAGGATCATATTAACACCCCTAGGTGAAGCATTGAGAGCCATTAGACTCTCATCATGTGTAGAGCATCATTCCATGCCATGGGAACACTCAACACCTTTAGCAGTTTGCTCATTGCCCTACATTATTCATAAGAAGATGTGCTTGGACCAATGTGCCCTAACCAACTTAGCATTATATTGCAGTTGATCCAAGGCCCAGAGGACGTTTGTCTCATCCCTAGAGACATGGGAGGGCAAGCACCATCGTCGAAGCCCTCGGTATTGGGGCATCACAGGCTATTTTATCATCAGGAGACCCATGGGACCAGCTTTTGTGCCCCAAACTCATTTTGGGGCCCCACATGATGACTTGCATGGAGAGTAAGGAGACATCCCCTTGTTCATTATTTATGGAGCTCTCTCACACATGTTGGCACCAAGAGGACTCAACGTGGCCCTCAAACAACCCTACATCAACACGATGTCATCAATTCGACTAGCAGTTGGAAGGTTATTTCATAATTTGTAAACACTACTTGGTCGGCTTGTGACCAAGGCATGTATTTTGCACATTTTTATAATGTTAGGGGCCTTGGGCTAATAATTCGACCTACTAAGTCTCATATAAATAAAACTCAACTTCATTTGTTTTGGATCATCATCACACTTGGGAACTTCGGCCTTCTTAGCAAATCCGAGCTTTTTCTTTGGATTAGCTATTGGATGTATTGGATGCATTTTGATATTTGGAGATGAAATTCGATTTTTTTTGGAGCTATCTCTTGAATTGTGGATGGATATATCATATTGTCATCTTGTAAGTGCCTCTTGTTGAAGTTTCAATCTTGAAAAATGTCTAATGTATGGAATTGTTGCAACTAGATTAGTGTTATATTGTGCCCTAATTATTGAAGATTTATTTTGAAAGCCATTTGGTTGGCAATTGCACATGTTACTCATAGCATGGCATGTGATGAATGTTCCTAGTGGATGAAATTTTGTTTTCCCTCCATAAAACTCCATAAATTTGGAGTGGGTAATTATTGAGGTTTGGTATCTAGGGCATCAATTCTTTACATCCTTAAAGACAATTATGGAAAATATGAAGCATCTAGGACTCCATAAGCCCAAAGCAGAAGGAACTAGTCCAAACCATTTCGTGATAAAATCCTTCTTTCTCCATATTTTCTTCTCCGAAAGTTTTTGCTTCCCTCTTCTTGGACGGCTAGCTTAGGGCATCGAGCGAAATTCCCTAGAGTGGAAGGGTGGATTCTGGGATCATAGACTTTAAGCTTAGGGCCTTAGCGCAAGTCCTCAATGTTTGAAAAGCATCCCTTGTGTTTTCATCCATAAAAACGCTTGCTTCGGGTGTGCCCTAAAAGGGAAACCCTAGTTTGAATTTCCTTGACTTGGGGACTTCTTCGAGGGTTGTATGAGCTTTGTGTTCATTGGAACAAATCATAAGAAGCCCTTTCTTCTCCTTGCCTTGACCTTGGGAGTACCTTTAACCGCGATAATTCACAAAACTCTAGATCTCGTGCAAGTTTCTTCTAGGTCTCTAACAGCGAACGAAAACCCTTTTAAAGTGCCATACCATCACATAAAGCTTCCCTTAAAAAGTCCTACCTCACCACATAGTACCTCAAACACTAGAAAATAAATTAAAGGTGATTGTTTATCTACCGGGAATCCTCCCATCGGTGAAGGTCCGTAAACAGAAGGGGATACTTGTTGTGGTGACAGTGGGACATTGTCCTATTGTTATCTCTTAGTCTAGCTCTTTGACCCTTAGGCTTTCCGTGCTTAGGGCTTGATAGATTGTGTGGTAACACAACCTACAACATTGAAGTAAATGGCTTGCCACATAAAAGGAGGCGATAACAACAAAAAATATTAATGAAGGTTGAGAAGCGAGTGAAGGTGAGAAGAGGAGAAGGAAGGAGAGGCGGCAAAAGTAGGGATGAATGAGTGCAGGAAAGATAGATCAAAGTTACTAAAGCCAAGACCAAAAAATTGAACCAAATACACGATGGGAAGACAATAAAGATGAACAACTGAACCAAGAAGTAAGAGGTTGCAACACTAGTTGAGATAACAAATCAAAGAGGTGAGAATTGACAACTCTGGACCACAAATAGTTAAGGAAAGAAGAAAAATTTGGAAATGCTAGTGTTGAACTTGGGAATGCAATAAACAAGTGGAAGCAACCATTGGAGCAATGGTTGGAGATGCGATCCCATAGCTGCAGTCTACAGGATGCGACCACCAAGACCAAAGTCCCTAATAGGAAAAGGAGAGGCATGGTGATTGGTCCCATCTAAGGAGAAGCCATCTCAGGTCGGGCCCTACCTGAGAAGACGACCTAGAGAGGCCCATTAGAGGTGATGTAACCTAGGAAAGGGGAAATAAATGAAACAAAAAGAGAGGATATAGGAGGACTTTTCCAAGTTGATTAAGAAGTAAATAAGTATAAAGGAGAAAGGGTTCATGAGTACAAGTATGAATGGGGGTGTTATTGCATGAAAGAGTCGACCTATCCCAGGTACCAGTGTAGGAGAATAGAGGTATGCTTGGTCGTTTTCAGGGACGCCACAGGTCTGTATGAAGTAACTAAAGTGATACAGAGAGGCCGAGATCTTTACATCTGTGGTAGAGTTTAAAAGAGGTTGATGTGTGTGGAGATAAGTTGTTAGGTGAAGGAAGGGTTGTTCAAGGCTTTGAAGAACAGTCTTCGTGCCCTAGTTAGTCTTCTCTCTATGGTACGCTTCCCTTAAGAGTCTGCTTAGAAGTATGATAAGTTTCACTCTGATTTTTTTGTCCATAGGAGAGAGGAAAGAGACCCTAAGAAGGAGACATATGGACTGTGATTTGGGCCGCAAATTTTGGGTGTATTGCATAAAGATACTATGCATATGTCTCTCCTGGAGTGGACCACATCCAACCTAAGGTAGTTGTACAAAAGTGCAAGTTTATGCGCATAGTATAGGGCTAATACAATGAAGGAAAATAGCGTTAATGTGGAGCAGATTCATTGGAAGGGAGAGTTGCTCTGGAGTGGTTAGATAAGATTGTCCTAAAGGCCTTAGGAACAGAAATTTGAGATGGCCTAGAGCTATCACCAAGAAGCAAAAGTGTGATAGTTAAGAGGGTTGTTTTGTGGAGCCCTAGTATAGTGATAAAGGTGCAAGCTTGGTACTATTAAGAGGGCAGCTTAATGGAGCCCTAGAAGACCTCATGTACAATGTTCATTGGAGGATCTAATGAAATGTTAGGAGGAAGATTTGTGTGCCCTAGTTCAGTGGGTTGCAGGAGGGAAAACTCATTCATAATAGGGCATATTGTAAAGACCCTAAGAACTTGATCCTTTGGAGCAGTGAGGATATTGTTAGTGGGAAGATCACAGAGCCAATGTTCAGTCATCTTGGAGAAGCCAGGAGCAGTTGATAGTAGCAGATTGACGGCTGGAAATGCAACCATTTTGATGTTGCAGAAGTTGTAGTGATCAGCAAAAGAGGAGGCCAAGTACCTGTTAGATGTGTTCAAGGTAAGTGGATTGAAAGGACTGTTATGATCAACCAAGTCAAGTGTACTTTGTTCAGGGAAATATTGGTGGTCATAGTTGTTGACACCAAGCCCTAGTTGTGTCTTGTACAGGGTTCTATGTAAGGGCCATGATCCATCGTATGGGAGCCCTAAGATTGTTGTATTAAAGTTTGTATATAACAAGTTGTGGTCTGAAAAATTGTCTTGTGTACAACTTGATTCATTGTTATTTTTTATTCCATTGTGCAAAGTGCTTTTGTTGTGGCATTTGAGTGTGTTTGTGATCGCAATATTAGACTCAAACCTAATTCTTAAGTGTTGTGAAAAATTCAACAGGTTGTCCACATTATACTAGGCGTTGGAAATGTCCAAGCCCTCGTTCAAGTAATGTTGTGCAAAAAAAGTGGAAAGTTTGAATTCCTAAGCACTCAAGATACTTTTTCAAACGAGTCAAGCCATTCTTAATGGAACATTGTATGCTTAGGTTAATTCGGGCCTCCTTTTGTCAAATTGATCCTCTAATTGGTGGGACATCTCATCTCATTTGAAGGATTTATGTAATGTGATGACAAAAATTGTAATTTTACTTAGTCTCCAATCATATTGTGTATGAAAATTCACTTATCTTTTGAAGCAAAAGGAGGAAATGTGTTGACAACCTCATCTATAAATAGAGAGCTCTCTCTCCTTTGCAAATCATTGTGAATTGTTGAGATCATTTTGCCATAATGTGAAATATTTTCATGAAATCTTTGGTGTTCATCTTGAAGTTTACCTTTCTTGGTTGATTTCAAATATTCCTAAGGAAATTTGCAAATAACTAAAGAATACTACACAGACTAACTAGATTGATCAATTTGAAGAGCAACTTTGTCACTTGTAAAGGGATGTCTAGGATTTTATTCGCACATCTCTCTTGTTGGTGTAAGGTAGAGTTTGTCTCTCTCTGTTAGGCCATGCCCTACTGCTCCCCACCAAGGGTTTCAATTTATTTTGCATCATAGTTGAGCTAATGGTTGACGACTTTCCCCTAAGTAGGATCCTTTCTAGTAGGGCTTGATTTCAAAACTTTTTCTTGATTAGCCTTGAGGTGATTTAACTTCTAGTGTTCCTCCTCTAGCCATAAACCACAAGCATGGACTAACCAGCTTAAGACGAGCATAAATTTGACCCCATAGCCCTAGTGGAAATAGAGCACGCTCCTCATCTCTTTTTACCACATTTTGTGATTGCCCTAAATTTTTATTATATAAAAAGTCTTAAGAATAGAAAAAATACATAACAAATAAATTATACAAAAATATAAGCATCAAAGATAAAAATTGATCTCGAGAATTTTTTTACTTTTATGTCTAAATAAGATTTGACTCATTACATTTTGATTCTAGACTCATTTTTTAGAATGGTGTGCCACATTGAATATCTATAAAGATAGTGCCCCTCTCCTTTCTTGCATTTAATGTTGATCTAAAAAATGTGGAAGGGTTTTGAAGGAGATTTTAGAAATCTGATTTCATCTTCAGTAATTATAGCTCAAGTATTGGTAAAATCCCTTGCCTTGAGATACACGAAAAGTTGATTCTAACCCTTATAATCCCTAGTAACATTTCTAAAGTTTTCTAATTGAATATCACTCACCTTTGGAAGTGTTTTCAGTTTTCCTAACAATTGAAACATGTTTCATACTAATTGGGACACGTTCATTTTTCAACCCTCGGGAATTGGTGCCCCAAAATTGAGTAACAATTTCCAGATTTGAATAATTTTTTTAATAATCATTACTTTGAAGCGCTAGTATGTTTATTTTCATTATATTTCATTATAATATCATCTCAAATTCATATTCATAAGTTTCTATAGCATTTTTGGGCTTATGAGAGGCCCTAGAGTCAGCTTTTCTTTGTTGGTTTCTTCAAAACTTCATGTTTGCAGGTGCGTAAATGCAAGGTAAATCATCATTTCATGGTTTAAATACCAATATTGTTGAGGGGATTCATAATCAATCGTGGCTCTTTTTTCAAGGTTACTTCATTCATAAATTCAGTGTTTTCTTCGTTGGTTTGTGTTTTCTACAGTAATCTATTTGTTCTCTTAAAATCCTAATCTTCATCATTTCACTGTTTGTAGGCTCTAGTCATCCTAATACTTTTGGTGATGATTGTGTAGTTTGGAATACCCCTATGGAATTTTGGGAGTTTGCCAAAAGTGAGAGGAGAGTGTGCTTAGGTGACATTAGGGGCATCTGATGTGTGCTTACCATTTGGAATCTTGGACAAGCCTTTATAAGCCTGCTAATATGAGTGGTAATAGGTCTCTAGGGTAGGGATTTAGTAAATTTAAAATCCCCTGCCACCAAAAAACAATTAGAGAGACTTCCCCTGAGATATAGAAGAGTTAATGACAACTCATTAGTAAAATTAGCAAAATGTGGCATGATTGTTAAAGTGAGGCAATATGCTACCACAGGGAAGAAGGAGAGAGGTGTTACAACTCAATTTTAGAGAAAATTAAGAAAAACTAAGAGGAAGTGAATGAGAAAGAGGAATGTTGATAGGTCCATTACGATTTTACCCTTCATTAAATGCCTAGTGACATAGATTAATTACAATTCACAACATGTAGATAACAACCAATTAAAAAACGAAACCAAACTAACATGGGTTATCTCATAAATCTCCTTTGTTGAGATAACTAACCTAAGTGCTAGATATGAAAGAAAGGAAAACCAAAACAATCTAATCTTATTGCCCCAACAGAGATGATCATTGGGCCTTGAGCAACTTCCACATGATATTGCACCTATTGATGATCCTCCATATGCTGAAAAGTTGAGCTTGAAATCTTGGGCGTTGGAATTTTTTATGATGTGCCTGTTACCCACCAAAATGTGTAACCCCATAGGAGAAAACTTTTCTCCTGCATTTGATATCCATTTGGAAAACCAGCTAGCTATCAACCTTTTATATCCATTTCTTGATGATTATATGGCATATGCCTTCACCATCTGCATCAACCACATACCCCTCCCCATCCAACATTTCCTCTTGGATGAAAGTGAGCTTCTATTCAAAATGTGCTTTGATCATTTTGCAATCGTGTACTTATACTTGTTTATTTTGTGCATTTAGTATCGATAAAGGGGTGATTTAGAAGATTGATCGATCTTGACAGTAAATTTGTTCTCTCACCTTATTAGGGGAGTTAATCTTTAGCCCCAGTATAGTGGGACCTCCCTTAAGGCCTTAGGGTTGTAGGAGGGGCACTTAGGAAATACAGATTGAAATAGCATGTTCATCTTTCCCTACATCATACTTCCTACTTTCCATACCACATTACAAGCCCCTTATAGCACACCTCCATTCTTTGGGTCTAACTTGTCATTGGTACATTGGGATTTGGCACTCTCTTGTCCACACTCCTTGAGTAGGAGAAACGTTGTCCTCGAGGTTAATGCAACTAAAAGAATGGAAAAGCATATTATGGTCACAATGAAAGAAAAAGAAGAAAATCAAAATGTAAAAGAAGGTTAGGATAGAAGTTAGTGCATGGGAAAAATCTTAACATGAGCTCTACCCTCCTCATTGGTCATCCCCCGGTTCCTGAGTACTTGATACTCCATTTCATTAAAAGGAAACCTTTTATGTCCCAACCCTAATGAGCAATAAATTATCTCAGCTCAACGGGTAAAATCAAATACTAAATCATAAGAGCAAGCTCTAACCCTTAAGTTATGCACCCAAAATAAAAAGCATTATGATGAAAAAGTAAAAAGCACACTATAGGGGTGGAAAAAGTAGGCCGAGCATGGCAACTCATGTCTCCACAATTTCTCCCTCCATTTACATCTATACACCCAAGATGTGGACTCCCCATCAGCTAGTCCCCTTGACCATGGAACTTGCCCATGAATACTTTTCGCCTCTGTTACCACTCATCTACACTAACACCTATTGATTGAGAGCTTGAACTTGGCGATGCCACCTCCCCTTGGGTTGACCATTAGCCACCTCTATCAAGTCAGGCAACACTTTTATGGGTCTTGGTCTATTTAGATATCCAGGTGATCCAAGTTTGAAGTATTAATATGCCCTTAACATACAAGTTTGGTCCACTTAAATGCTCATATGATCTTAGTCTCTAGTGAATGTTTTCTTGCATTTGATTCCAGGTAAGTCTTGTTAGATGGTCCACAGTAGCATAGGCCTTGAGATCACCCACTCCATAGGTACCTAGGCGATCCAAAGAGATTGAAGACTTAGCAGATGTAGCATTGCCCAGTTACTTCAAAGCGTTGGGCATTATGATGAATTGAGTTGATGATACATGCCCTAGAGCACCCCCAAGGCCTAGGAGATTTATCTTATTTGACCCAACACAGAGGATTTTTGATGATTGCACCACTACACCCAACAAGCCCCTAGGTTGGCCTTGACACTACCTGATGGGAAAGCCATGATTCGAAGCACAGTTGAGGATGGTCTTCCATGAGATTATTGGGGAGAACTTGTTGCACCTAACGGAGCCCTAGTGTTGGAGAAAAAGGGCCTTGCATTCACCATTGGAGACCCATGAGGATGATATGAGGTGGATTTGAGGAACACTCATCAAATGATGGATGATCCTAGCACACAGACACATTTTCAGCCTTCATCTCACCATGACATGACATTTGGAACCCAAAAAAGGCATGACGTCAACATTATGAGGCTTATAGCTCATAGGTGTGGGTCATTTATTACATATTTTAGCATTGAGCGAGTGGATTGGCTTGTAACCCAAGGTTTACTTGTTGTCAAACTTGCTTTAGGGGCTTCTTAGGCTAATATTAATTGAGGTAGACCTCCTATAAATAGAGGTCTCTCCACATTTGATTCTAATCATCACTTTGGAATATTTTAGCCTCCTCAAAAGATTTTGGCCTAGTTGTTGTAGCCTTGTATTCTTGTGCAAATGTGATCTTTGTGGATGATTTTGCTATTGGACTAGCTCTTGTTGTGGAGACATCACTTTAGGATAATGACGGGTTTGTTCATGCATATCTTGTGAGTATATTTATTGTTGATTATCTTTTGATGGTTATTGCATGGAATAATTTTTTCTAGGGCTTTTATGTTCTTATATTTCATATCTTTTTATGGAATCTTGGTAAAATATTGTATGTTTTAACTAAAGATTGTATGACATCCCTTCAAGACAGCCAAGTTAGATTTCCTCTCGATTTTATCCCCTCATAAAGTGGTAAGTAGGTTTTTTCTTCCCCTTACTCCCTTCTAGGGTTTGATATCTCCATAGTAAGTCTCCCTTAGACTCCATCACCCAAGGAACAAACACTAGCTTCCACAGGTGATTAAACCTCACTGAATATCCTTTTAAAACATCATTTCTCTCCTCTCTCATTTTAGGCCCTTCAAGGAAAGCCGCTAGGCTAGGGCATAGGGCAAAATTCAACTAGGGGGAGGACGTTGGCTTGATGTGAGGCGTCTCGCATGGACTGAGTTTCATTGCATCAAAATCTAGCCTTCCACGAGTAAATTTGCCTCCTTAGGGATAATGTCACAAGCCCTAGGTAATTTTTCCCTACAGAGACCCTAACCTTGAACAAATGCTTCAACTTAGGGCTTGTTGAAGGCTTCTGGCTCCTGTTGTTGATCATATCAATTTTTCATAAGCCTTATCTTGGTCTTATGTACCTCTATAAGCTATTATCAATGTTTATCTCTTAAACCCTAGGCCATAAGTACCCTTGATAAGTTCCTTGGAGAGCGCATTGTTCCTTGTTTCACTAGATTAGGCCTTGTTCTTAGTCTAAGTGCCCTCCCTGAGCCCTTCATAGGGTGCTCCTAAGGTATGTTATTCCTTGTCTAATAAAATTGATCCTTGTCCTTATATAGTGATGTGTGGTGCGACAGTTGGGTTCGTTGAGTGAAACCCACGAGGTCAGGGTTCAAATCACATTAAGTATATTGTCCTGCTATGGTGTGCGGCTCAAGGAGTAGACTCCCCCCTAGCGTGAGTCTCGACTCTTGCCAAAATCATAAGAAATTAGTATATCTGGCTTGCAGGTTGTTGGATGTACTGTTGGTGTTATAGTGGCAGCTACGAGAATTGATCGAGGGTCTTCCTTAGATTAGGTCTGGCAATTACCGATTCACCATGTTGTTAAAAAATAAATAAATAAATTGAGCCTTGTCCTTAGCCTGAGTATCTTGGGTAAGCCTATTCAATCTCCTTCATAGTTTCTTTTAAGGGTACTCTTCTCCTTGTTACATAGAATTGAGCCTTGTTCTAAGTCTGAGTACCCTATTTGAGCCTATTCAATTGTCACCTTTGAACTCTAAAACCAAGAATATCCTTTAGGTGACCTAAACTTGGAAGCCTCCCATGTGCTGAAAGTCCACTAAAGAGCAGGAGGCGTTGTGTTGTGGTGACATTGGGCCTCCGCCATAGTGTTGTCCCTTGGTCTAGTTCTTGTCTTGTGAGGCCTCTCACAAGGCCTGCTAGATTTTGAGGAAATAGTTCCCAAATGGATCCAAGATGCCCCTAGGCTAGCCTTGACCTTGTTTGATGGATGACACATTGTTCCAAAGCCCAAATGGGGATGGTTATCTCTGGGATGACTTGGGAGGGCTAGCACATCTCTCTTTGATGCCAATTTTCCTTTAGAGGTGCCATGTCACTCCCACTTGCTTGCAAAGAGTGACATAGGGCTTATCCTAGATAACATCATGGTGGTGGGGGAACCATTAGGAGATATACGTATGCACTTTAGAACTTTCTTGGAGTGAGGAGCACTCTTGGACCCTTGTCTCAGTTCCTTGATGCCTTATTGCATTTTCTAGAACAAGGATGCTTGGAAGTGGGAGTGGAAGCGGGAAGCAGGATGGAATTAGTAAAGGCCCATTCAAATTAGTATACGAGATGGATGTAACATTTTCAATTCACTTAAAGGTAATAGTATACAAGTTCATGCAACAATACTCCTCAAATTCAAATGCCCTACAAAACAGAATCGATTAGTTAGTAGAGCTTGATGAGCGCAAAATACTTTCCTATGATCTCATGTGGCAAAGTCAAAAGAAAATCAAGAAGAAGTTTGACAAGGAAGCATGACAATATAACTTTCAGAAGGTGACCTTGTTCTACTTTGGAACAAGAGGGGTGAAAAAATTGGTAATCATGGTAAGTTTGAAAGTTTATGATTAGGTCATTACATGATTGATGAAGTTGCAGGTAACACTTCTTTCTATCTATACCATCTAGATGGAGAAATATTTCTCTTGCCGATAAATGGGCAATATTTAAAGGTGTACTTTCAAGGTAATATCTCATGCCTAAGGAGCATCCTCGTACCATAGTTTTCTTAGCTTGATTTTTTTTATTTGATTTCATTGTGTGTTGTAATTTCATTTCCTAGATTGGAAAGCCATTTCATTTTGGTTTATTTGTTGTGTCAGGAAGCGCTAAGGTATTGGTATCTTATTTCTTCCCTAGTATTTGATGATGGTCATGTGAGATTGATGCAAGTCATAGGTTGTTGGAGATTTTGAGGTTCTCAAGCACTCCCAAGAAGAGCACTTGTCATGT
>APFE031095023.1:0-11154 GCA_000404065.3 Pinus taeda | reverse complement strand
TATTCATATAAATTAATTGAGTTGAATCTACTTCATTGTGTTAATAGTGTGTCTCTTTTCGAATAAGTTTTTCACAATTTTAATTTAGCTATCAATAATAGTTAGATGAATTATAGAGATTTAATCTCCATAAAATATCCTAGAATATGCATTGTAAGATAAACAAAGCAATAGTTGAAATTTATCTCCAAAGTGGTTGTGTCCTTTTTACTCTTTTAGTTAAATTGAGTAATTAAAAAAAATGTCATATGAACAACGTCATATGACATAAGAGAATTGGGTATGTGATATCGATAAAGTATGGTACTTGCTCATGGTATTGTAACAAAGTTTATTTACAAATTAAGAATCTCTATAATAAAATATGAGTAATGTGTTTCATGCTTTTAAAATGTATATATGTTTAACTTATATATTATTATTTTTATAATTAATATATTTTTATAAAATTATAATGTTAAAATTATAATTATTATATATATATAACATAATATATATCATGAATGACTTTTTCACAACTAAGATAGTAAGAATCTATTTCTTAATGTTAATAGTAAACATACTGCCAAGTTAAAAGTTCGAGGCCATACTACATTATGTCTATACAAGAGGTGTATTATGTGTTTATTATAATATCATATGCATATATATTTGTGGTTATGTTTATGCAAGAAATGTATTGTGTTTATTATAATTTTAATATAAAGAACAAATGCATTAATTGTTTTGAATCTATGGTCTTTAAATCCCACACAAAATAATTAGTCTACACCTCATAGAATAAACAATAATTGCTTTTAGTGATCCAAAACAAATAACAATTTCAGCATTCCCAAAACAAATAACGACTTCACTATTAATTTTACTCGATTCATCTCTTATTAAGATGGGTTAGTTGGCACAATACGATGTTACCCCTTCTATTTGGTTTGAAATCCCGCATGGGGAAATCTTTGGCCCATTATAATAAAGCTCAAAGAGTAGGCTCCCCCATGTTAAATTTTAGGCTCTTGCTAAATTATAAATTCTTAATATATTTAGCTTACCGAATATACTCTTAATGTTAAAGAAACAATCCATAAATTTAAGGTTAAGTTTCGTTTAAATTACTCTACTATATTGCCAATTCACCATTAAAATAAAGAAGTAAAATAAATTTACATGTTGCAATAATAAAAACAAGTAGGAATCAAAATTAACCTCCCATTGTAGGCCTTAAAGTGCAAATTTAAATTAATTAAACCCTTGAACTATGGTGAACGAAAAGTCATCTGCTCACTTCGGAGTTAACAAATATTAGGAAAGCAACAAATATTAGGAAAGCAAATCTGCGGTTTACTACTAAACTCGAAGTTAACAAATATTAGGAAACCAAATCTAGGGTTTACTACTAAACTCCTCATGGACGCCTTAAAAAGCATGTTACATCAAAGTCAAATTGCCGGGGATCGAACCCGGGTCACCTCCGTGAGAGGCGGGAATAGCCACCACTATACTACAACGACAATGATTTTAAAATACGAACAGTCAAAAGTCATCTGGTCACTTCGGAGTTAACAAATATTAGGAAACCAAATCTACGGTTTATATTAAACTCGAAGTTAACAAATATTTAAACTCGAAGTTAACAAATATTAGGAAACCAAATCTAGGGTTTACTACTAAACTCCTCATGGACGCCTTAAAAAGCAAGTTACATCAAAGTCAAATTGCCAGGGATCAAACCCGGGTCACCTGCGTGAGAGGCGGATATAGTCACCACTATACTACAACGACAGTCATTAATCAAATCTAGGGTTTAATACTAAACTCCTCATGGAGGCCTTAAAAAGCAAGTTACATGACCCTGCGTGAGAGGCGGGAATAGTCACCACTATGTGTGAGAGTCGGATATAGTCACCACTATACTTCACCACTATGCGTGAGAGGCAGATATAGTCACCACTATACTACAACGACAGTCATTAATCAAATCTAGGGTTTACTCCTCATGGAGGCCCGAGTCACCTTCGTGACAGGTGGGAATAGTCACCACTACAACGACAGTTATTAAATACAAATTACCTCACTTCTAGGGTTTACTACTAAACTCCTCATGGAGGCCTTAAAAATCAAGTTACATGATCCTCATGGAGGCCTTAAAAATCAAGTTACATGACCCTGCGTGAGAGGCGGGAATAATCACCACTATGTGTGAGAGGCGGATATAGTCACCACTATACTACAACGACAGTCATTAATCAAATATGAACAGTCAGTGGACTCAGATGCACGAATATCAGTGTATAATTATTGGAAGGAACTTGTAACCTCCTTTTCGAGCTATATTTCATCACGGCCCAGCTTATTATATATTTTCTCATCTCTCTCTATTATTATCGCTGAATTATTGTCACGGTTCTCATTTGGGATAAAGTACGATACTCTTCCTGCCTCCCGAAATCTTACATTATGTTTGTTATTATAATTCTTTTTACCAAAGGTTTACAAGGTTATTATCTTTGTTATTATAATTCCACCGAAATTCCTTCGACAGTTTTATTTAATTGTTTAAAATCAGCGCGTTGTGGAGACCGACCAGGCAATGATTGACGACTCGGACGTTGAGTTACTAGTAACGTTGGTGAAAAAGCGATTAACGTATTAGGAAAAAGCCTTCCGTTGTGGTCCTCACTCTATCCGTTAGGAAAAAGCTAACTTAATGATGTTGTGGTCCTCCCCCATTGTGATCCTCACTCTATCCGTTGTGGTCCTCCAACATTCAAACCACACGGGAAATGCATATATCCGGTATACATTCCAGATGAGGCCAGCGCTGCAAATATATAGCCGTTCAACGAACTTGGTAAATGGCTATATATATGTCTTCACAATTTCATTTTACAACATTTTCATTCTCCTCTATCCATCTATGTTCAGCTTGTGTGCTGGGTTGCGTGGTTTGAGTTTGAGTCACTAAGTTTGTCTTTTGAGTACGAGTCTGCGTTGGTATGTCGGTGTGTGTGTGAGAGATTCAGTCAGTCATGTCTGGGTGGATAGAGGAGGAGGGTTTACAATTTTTTGGTTCAATGAGATCAATGGAGGAGGGTTTGTAATTTTTGGGCTCAAGGAAACAATGATACTCTTTCGGTACGGTATGGTATACATGCTATTGAATTCCATTTCTATTCTGTGTATGCAATTCTATTTCATTGCCCTGTTCTTTTTTTATTGATTGTAAATTATTCAGTTACAGTTTATACCAGAATTAAGAGACAAGTAGCTAATGTCTCTCAGGAATTTTTATATGATATAGGTCATTGAGGTTGGGTATACAAGCTATTGAATTCCATTTCTATTCTGTATATGCAATTCTATTTCATTGCCCTGTTTTTTTTATGGATTGTAAATTACTCAGTTACCATTTATATCAGAAATAGGAGACAAGTAGCTAATGTCCCTCAGAAATTTCTATATGATATAGGTCATTGAGGCTGTTGTTGACGTTGTCCGAAGAAATGAAATCTTTATTCGGACATCCAATTCCAGGTATGGCCCGTTAACTCTGTTTTCAGTCATTTTGAAAGGATTTTAACCTTTGCAGCCTCCGGAATAATTTAAACTAATTTTATTAGATTTAATTTTTCATATGAGCGCCTATGTAGACTTGTTGCTCGATCTAGCTTAACCTGTTAATTATGGTGTACAACAGAAATCACTTATGCCCAATTCTAATTCTTAACCCTGGGTATAAGATTATAGTACTCCTCTGACTCTTCATCCTGCTCGATGGTTGTTACCCGGTTACCCGCGCAGTGTCTCCATTTTCACACTTATATGGCTAGAGCCCAAAGGGTAAAGGGTCGAGTAGATCATGAATCTGCAATATGTGTTTGTCTTGGAATAATGCAACCGACACCTGAACGAGTGTCTGTCAATTTAGGGAGAGAGTTCTGGCTTCAATGGGAAATTCTCAATTCTTTTGGGATTCAGCGCCTTATCAATTATTCCGTCTATATTCAGCAACCTTCTTGGGGTTGCGTATACTGTGCTATCTGAGATATTATATCGATCGATCTGAAAAAACTAATATTAATATATCAATGCATGGTGGCTCTGTAATACGATCACCACTTAGCTTATGAATATTAAATTAGGTTATGAATATTATGCATTGATATATTTATGCTTTGTCCAACTCTTAAAATTTATCGTCAAGGACAACGGATAGAGTTTTATTTCAATGCTGTTTAGATTGACATGTCGGTTGTTTTTAATAATAATAGGCTATGTGCAAGAATCCGTGGTGTTCGTAGCTAAATACTCCCTGTGTCCTGTTTCCGCTACGACGAAGCAGGCGCCATTAATGTGTCAACCTCCTTCAGCACCAAGATTCCAATGCGACCAACCCCGTGAACTGCTATGCCGAGGTCAAGAGAAAACTCGCCCTTCAAATTTAACGTTTTCCAGAATTCCCCTACCCGTTTTCATAGTTTCAAGCCGGAATCATGACGGTTTTGTAGTTGTAGAAGAAGAGGGTTGTTTCAATAAGAAGTGTGTTATTTTGCAATAAACCTTCAGAAACAGGGTTCCATTCTTAGTTACGGAAATTTGTGTTTCAGATGTGTGCCGTCTTAGAAATTGCAAATGTAGCTTTTATTGCACTGTATCAGATTTGTATATCGACATAAAAATTGTACATGAATAGTATTGTCCATAAAGAAGTCGTGCTGCTCCTTTCAATAGATTCCTGTCAAAGAGTGTGAACAATGTGTCCCATTGTTATTGTGTAGTGGACTAACCATGAAGCCAACATGACATGGCATTAACTAAAACCAAAACCGGACGAGGTTCCTCTTTTCTAAATCCGTATTTAGTTGAATGATAAGGCCGACTACCAAGCCAATTTTTGTTTTTCTGACCCTATCAGAGTACTTGCATTTCCTTTATTGCATCTGATCCGACCAATAGCCTTAATCGAACGAAATGGTGAGAGATTCCGTTTGTGGGATTTGTCACAACGTGAGGAGGAACCTTGGCAATGACTCTGAGATTTTATCATCATTTAGTTCAGTCATTTACAATCGCAATGAATCTTGGTAGGTACCTTGATCATTTAGTTCAGTTGATTAGGGAGGTAATTTCATCATTTAGGGAGGCAAATGGTCGACTTGTCATCACAACGTTACTCATCGCCGACGATAGGACTCAGTAGCGAGATCCCATGAGCTCTCGAGAATCGCAGTCAATTACGGTTCATCGACTTAAGCTATAACAACTTGGGCGGGAGAATTTGGCTGGAACTTGGGTTCCTGCACGATTCAAAGTACCTGAACCTGGCTTCCAACAATACGGAGAATAGCATACCTGCATTTAGGGATTAGCAGGCTCGAGGGACCTCTGCCCATGACTATATTTCGGTTGCCCCTTTTCAGTTTATATCTTGCTAATAATATACTGACAGGGACCTTCTCGGAAGCCATTGGCAATCTGACTCACTTGAACTACATAGATCTTAGTGGAAATCGCTTCACTAGGAACTGGCCTGAAGCCATTGGCAATTTGAGCTCCCTCACGTTCTCAGATCTTTTTTCATTATTTTCAAATGGTTAGACAGTAAGGATACCTGACTCCATTAGTAGATTAAGTGAATTGACCTTCCTATCATACCGTGGAAACGATGTCAGAGGGCGGATAGCTGAATCCATTACTAAATTGAGTAAATTGATTACCCTACGCCTTTTTTTCAACGGGGGCATACCCGATTCCATTACTAACTTGACTAAATTGACCTACCTCATACCTCATTTCATTAGCAACTTGAGTTACTTGACCTACTTATATCTTGACAACAACGCCTTCACCGGGAGCTTATCTGAAGTCATTGGTCATTTAAGTAGTTTGATCAAGTTAAATTTACCCTCAAATAGCCTTGTAGGAAAAATCCCTGAATCCATTGCCAATTTGAGTCAATTGCAGTACCTATATCTTGATAACAATAGCTTGACATGGAGCTTGCCTCAACCAATTAGCGATTTGACCAACCTCGTACTGCTTCGCCCCGATAACAACAATGTCACCATTTAATTATTTAGTTATTAGGCAAGTTCATCATTTAGTTCAGTTCATCATTTAGTTTTATCTCAGTTGATTAGGGAGGCAAGTTCGTTATTTACTTACGGAATTCTGTCATTACGGAATTCTGTCATTGAGTTTGGTTCATTCCAGTTGTCAAGGAAGTTTTCAATATTTTCTTTGTTTTTTCCCTTTAATTTAGTATTTAGAATTATGAATTTAGGGTTTTTCTTTTAATTTAGTATTTAAAATTATGAATTTAGTTATTATTTAGTATTTAAATTCCTCTCACATTTCATTTTAAATCACTAACTTCTTCGTATGCAGATATTCCCTGTAGTGCATTTCTTATCACTTATTTTCACTTCACATTATACACTAAACTTTCACCTCTAGGTTCTCTTTAATTTGTAAATGCTCCTTCATCTTGAACATGACACTCTCATCTTCTAGATTTGCTCTAATGAAATTATTTAATTATGATTTCAAAATAGTCAAATCACTTTCAAATGGGTTGAACAAGTGTTATGGAAACTATCTTCCTTCTTCCTTAAATTTAATTGTTATCACATTAATTTTGTAAATTATATCATACTTGTATGATTTTGCACTATAATATTGTATTAATGTTTTTTCCTTAATGTATTATCATGTGTGCAGCATACTATATGTGGATATTATTTATAAATTGTGCATTTAATTAAGTTACAAGTTGTTAGGAACTGTTTGTATACTAACACTATAATTTCATTGTTGTATGGTGCAGAAAATCTATCAATATCAAGTTGCTAGTGAGTGGAAGACATTGGGTATTTTTATGTTTTGTAAAGTTGTAATTAAAACAATTAATATTTTTTTTTGTTTAGATGGGCCCATCAATGAATGTACATGAACTCAAACTATCGTTAATAAAACCAGTAGGCTTTATTTTTTGTGGAGGGGAATTCAACCCCTCTGAAAGACTCTTAGGAAGGTTAAATTGTAACCCTCCTTTGAGTTGTGTTACTTGTGTTCATTGTTTTCATGACCTTTAGTTTATAGTAACTTCAATATGCTCAAACACAAATATATTATAATGTGACTTTTAACGTTTATTCACATAAATTATTTAACATTTTTTCAATGTTTTAAACATATTCCCCACATACACAAAAAAATCACTATTATTCACATAGATTATTTAACATTTTTAAAAATTTTAAACATCTTCCCCATATACACATAAATGACAAAATCACTCTTATACACACACATATTAATTTATATTTTTTTTTATTCTCATTTTTTTGTTTTTGTTTTTTATTTTTCACTTTTCAATTTGTTTAATTATATTTTTTTCTTATAAATATGTTTTTAGGATATTTATATTATATATTTTCCTTGTATAAAATATATATTAATTAATAATTACACTCATATTTTTATAAAAATAAATATTGTTTAATAATTAAATTGATATTTTTATAAATTTAAATTAAATACGAATATATTGTTTCGAGTTTTTGTAAATATTTAAATGTTTTTATTATTTATTTACATAAACTTATTATATCTAAATATTTGTGTATTGGTTTTATGATTTATATATACTAAATATATTTATGGATGCTTTTATATATACATCTATATATGAATGAATGTATCTGGATTATAATGTATGTTTTGAATGAATGTATCTGGATTATAATGTATGTTTTGGATTCTATTTTTTATATGTATATGAATGCATTATTTTGAGAATTGAAATAGTGTTTTTATTAGTAACATTTCAATAATTAGAATTTATTTGTTAAGGTTTTTAGTTTGATATGTATCAATGAATAGGATATGTACTTCTATATTGTGTGTGAATGTATTTTTCAAAGTATTTGTATTACGTTTATGTACTTTTTTGGAGTGTTTATTCTTCTATGTTTATGAATGTCTCATTTTGCATGTTTTTGAGTATTCGTTCATTGTTTCTTTGTATCTATATGAGTGTAATGTCTCAGTATTCCTTGAGTGTTAGAGTGGTGGTTTCATTGTTTGTGTGTATACAAATATATTTTTTTGAATAGTTGTTTGTATTATTTTGAGAGTTTTTCCATATTCCTTCATTATTTGCTTGTGTGTGTATTTTTTAAGTATTCTTGTGTATGGATATTGTTTACTTTTATGTGTATGAATTTATTATTTGTTGTATTTGTATATATATTATTTACTTGTATTCTCGATATGTGTATGAATATATTGTTTGCTATACTTGTGTGTATATTATTTATTTATATTCTTTATATGTGTATGAATCTATTCTTCAGCTACATTTATATGTGTCTTGTTTACTTGTATTCTTTCTCTGTGTATAAATGTATTCTTTATGTGTGTATGAATCTATTCTTTGCAATATTTTTATGTGTCTTTCTTACTTGTATTCTTTTTATTTGTATGAATGTATTCTGTATGTGTGTATGAATCTATTCTTTGCTACATTTATGTATCTTGTTTACTTGTATTCTTTGTATGTGTATAAATGCATTCTTTATGTGTATGAATCTATAATTTGCAACATTTGTATGTGTCTTGTTTACTTGTATTCTTTGTATGTGTATGAACGTATTCTTTATGTGTATATGAATGTATTAGTTGCTACATTTACATGTGTCTTGTTTACTTGTATTCTTTGGTTGTGTATCAATGTATTCTTATGTGTGTATGAATCTATTCATTGCTACATTTGTATGTGTCTTAGTTAATTGTATTCTTTGTGTGTATGAATCTATTATTTGCTACATTTTTGTGTGTCTTGTTTAATTGTATTATTTGTATGTGTATGAAAGTATTCTTTGTGTGTAGGAATCTATTCTTTGCTATATTGTATGTGCCTTGTTTAATTGTATTCTTTGTATGTGTATGAATGCATTCTTTACGCGTGTTTGAATCATTCTTTGTTATATTTGTATATGTATTATTTACTTATAGATATATGAGTATAATTTGCGTGAATATAATTTTTAAATATTTTTTTCTACGATTATAAATATACTCTAATTATTTCTGTATATAAATATATTATTTAGAATATTAAATTACAAATAAGTTATTATTATTATTTTATTATTATTATTATCAATTTTTTATTATTTTGTTTTGTATTTTCATTTTTTTTATCAAAATTTCAAATATTGATAATATTAATTTATCATTTTAGAATAAAAAGAATATCCATATTACAACAAAATTTAAAAAATACATAATATTAGCCTAAGGTTACAACCCAATTAATGATTGCCATGTTATAAAATACCAAGCAAACTATCTCAACTTTCAAATCCCTTAAAAAGGAAAAAAACAATACCATAATATTTATAATAACATCATAATGCATACTAAATAATTATTTAACACTAAAAGCAATACAATAAATAAATTTCATTAATTTTATTTAAAAAAATTAATTAATTTTAATAATTTATAGATTTTTTTCCATAATACTATAAGTTCAATATTTTTTGAAAATTTTGTTAATGATAATCATTGTTTTAAATATAATAAAGAAAATAAATACTTATTAATTTTAATATCATACTAATTAATTTATAAAATAAATTTAATTATCAACATCATAATATTTATACTCAATCTTAATCACATGGAGAAAATAACGTTAATTCTAAAGTTCATAAGTTCATAAGTTCATAATAAGTGTCGTGTGTGTAAACATGTCACTTTGTGAGTCATTGTATAATGTTTGTGGGTATGTGTGTGTTTGTGTGCACCCTATGTTTGTTGTGTTCATGTATGCATGTGAGTGATTGTGCCTCATTGGCAATGGATTATGTGGGTGCGCGTAAGTGGTTAGTCTCATGCAAATGATGGACCATTTTTGGGGTCATATAAGTTCTCACCTTCACGTGGTTGAGTGTTAGTAGGGATTTCACATCTCCAAACCGAGAAGAGCTTTCTATATAGTAATTTTTAATTTATTTAAAACAAAACATTAACTTAAAAACATCAAAATTGTTACCTTAATAATATTTATATAATATTTTTATTATCTAAAAAACATATTAATATACCAACTCAATAAAATTGAATTAAATTAAAATAATTAATATATATAAAAATTTTAAACTAATACATGTTCATTCTACAACATTTTTTCAACTATATTAATTATAAAAATAAATTAATATAATTGCTAATTATCATATTTTATTATTCAAAGTTTTTAAGAAAAAATATATAATTTTATGTTTATTACTGATTTAAATATTAAATCATAATAATGAAATAATAAAATAAAATAGAATACTAATTATTATGTTTTTTATTAAAATTTAAAATGTAATTAAGAATTTATTAAAATTTAAAATGTATTTAAGAATATATATACATATATATATAAACGTTTAAATGAAATTAAAATAAAATAAACAAATTATAGTAAAAATAAACTTATCAAAATAAAATAATAATAAAAATATGGTATTAAGAATTAATTCACGTAGAATATAGCCTTTTTAAATGGTAAAATTAAATGATCTTAGATCCATATTAACTTTGGGACTACAAAGTATCGAAGATCAATCTCTTTTCACTTTAAAAGAGGTTTACATCTCAAGGGATTTGATCCATCTCAGAACTTGGTAGATCCAGTGTTAAGATAACCAACTTAATATGGTAGTGATGTTGTAAGATAATGTCCAAATAAATAAAATAAAATAAGATAAAATAAAAAATGAAAAGATCAATATACTGTAATGTAAACATTTTCACGGGAAAATAAATAAAAACATAAAAGTAAAAATAACAAAATAAAAATAAAATTATAAAACTAAAATAATCATAAAAATATGGTACTAAGAACTAATTCATTTGGAATATAGCCTATTTAAAGGGCGAAATTAATGGAGTCTAGATCCATTTTAACTCTCAAACTATAAAGCATAGAGAAGAAATTTATTTTCATTCTAAAAGAGCGTTCCCATTTCAAGAAATTTGATCGATCTAGATCTTTCGTAGATTTGATATCAAAACAAAATTAATTATATTAATTTCCTACTTATTTATTTTATCACATATTTTATAATTATAAAATAGATTAATAGAACTTTAATAAAT
>APFE031095020.1:0-12726 GCA_000404065.3 Pinus taeda | reverse complement strand
GGTTCGGGGCAGCACCCCAAGAAATTTTTTTTTGGACCCTATATTAGGTTGGGCGAACCTACCTATGGTTTTCCGGTCCATGGTTTTGAACGCGATGGTTTTCGGTCCATGGTATTGGATGCTTCGGCATGTATAAATATGTATTGTAACATTGAAAGGAATATAATGAAAAATCAAGCTGGTAGTCTCAGTTTTGAGATCCAGTGGGAAAATCTCTGTGTATATGTGTTTTATGTGTTATGCTCTCGCATTTTTATTTTTCCTGTGATTTAGAATTCATATGCAGGTAATTTCTGTACGGGGTTAAAACCTACAGAGATAGTGATATATCTCAGATTTGCAAAAGAAATATGAGATAGGTTGCAACTCATGCATGAAGGAGATACTAGTAGCAGCAATGTAGAAAAGGAGAAGAAAAAGAAGAAGAAGAAGAAAAAAATCCTCTAAGAGAGAAATTGTTCGATCAAATGATACCTATTCTGTTAGTGTAAATGTAACAGATTATCATGAAGAAAAGACAGATGAAAATTGAGCTAATATTAACTCAACTTTAATTGAAATAGTTCGAATAAAAATTCAAATCAGAGACCAAAATAAACTAATGCAAATATGTGATGAAAGAGAACATGAATACAAGGAAGAAATTATTAGCCTAAAGACACAGTTAGAAGAAGCAAGAAGAATTTAAGAGGCGATGAGTAGCCAACTGAAGGAGAGATAGGAACAATGTGAAAGATTAGAAGTTGAGATTGGTTCAGCAATAAATGAATTAGATGAAAAGAACATACTATATAGAAATCTAGAAGAGGAGGTTGTCTCCATGAGGAATAAGTATGAAAATAGGAGAAACTCAAATGCAGTCACATAAGAAAATAAAGTAGCTCCAAAAATCCCTGTAGAAGAAAGTATCGACAACATTATTAGCAAGGGAATAAATAAAGGCAAGAAAAAAATCATCAACAAAATAATAAGTTGATGAAAATGAAATCTTCTCCTAGAGATGGGATTAAGAAGCCTACAAGAATCCAAAGGAGAAATAATGACACGCTTTTCCATTTCCATAAAAATGGGCATATCAAAACTGAATGTAGGAGAAATCAAACCAAGGATTATCAATAGAACATGTAGTAGACAATGAAGCTACCACAAGCAAACAATCAAAGAAGATTTCCTACAAGAAGACCATCATCTATTTGGTACACAAATCATTTCTATGGGTATTTTTATTTGTGCAATGTTTTGGACATAAAGTTGCTAATTTATATTAGTTCACTACTATGATAACTAATTACGATATGAAATAATGTTTGACTCTTATATGAAATCCTAGATTAGTGAGTGTTGTAAATATATTAACAATTGTCTATAGTGTTGTAGTAACACTTTCCTTTTTGGAAGGTTAATCTTATTTCAACTCAAAAACCTATTTTCCCCTATTATAACAAGAAGATGATAAACATAATATAATTCCCTGCAAGGAAGAAGACTCAACTTAAAATTAAATTGGATATGTTATGTGTGTGTGTATGTGTGTGTGTCTTTGAACGGGCAAGAATCTTTGTATTGTGATAGAATGAAACAAATCCTTATACCTCTATGTAGAAGCATGGGGTATTAACATTATATAATTGTGTTACTGATTATGTAATTCTTAAAAAAAACATTATTATCTTCTTCTCTTCTCTTTTCCTAATAATTTTTATATGGTCCCACCCAAAGGGGCCACACGCCTATCCAATTCAACATAATGAGCCTAACTCTGATGGACCTAAGGATAATTAAACCCACACCTCATGATAGAGGGCCAAAAACTTGGTTGGGGCTTCAACCACTTGGCCTACCCATCAAAGCTATGTAATTCTTAACAATTGTGCAAAGAAATAGAGTGTCTAAATTGAGAGCTAGTTGATAATACAAACCAAAACAATTTAACTCTATCCTCTGATCTATCCCAACATATTAGCCTTCGCTCTTCTCGATAAATTATTGAATTGAAAACTAGATTGCAATTAACCTTACACATAATTCAAATTGTGTATATGCTTCTATAAAAATATATACACACACTTCATTGTATGGTTCAATCCCTCTTATTTGACACCTTCAGAGATCAAGCTTTAAAATCCCTTGGTTAACATTGTGATGAGTCAGCAAGACAGTCCTTTTGGATTTCGGTTAGAAGCAAGATCGATTGTGTGTAATCACAACTGTCACTTGAACTGATCTTGTTATACTAGGATTAGCATTGATCCAATACCTCAATCATTATCCATATCCGGATAAAGTTAAGACTTCCCTAAGATAAAAAGAAATGCCAAAATACCATTTTTCAAATTCAGACTGAGTATAATGATCTTATCTCAACCCATCCAAGTTTGCGATTCTGATGATATGAATATAAAGAATTTTTTCTTGTTGAAGTGGAATCAATTAAAATAATGGTTAACACCCCAGTTAACTTAAAGAATCTCATTTGTTGGAAATTATTTAATTTAGTGGATGAGAGATGACATCAACATTTGTGGACCCATCAATTTGAGCATCATTTTAGTTCAATTTATTTGCCAAACCAACACCTCTGAAGGTAAGTAGTTTTTTTGTAAACAATTACTAGAGATTTAAACAAGTGACCTTTTCATAGGGAGTGCCTTAATAGAATACACATTCACTATCAATCTAAATCTCTGTGGGCAAGTTCACTTATTTAATCTAAAATTGATCATTACATTTATCATCAACAAAGTCTAATTTCTACCTGTGTGATAGGTGTTCTCCAACTTTAACCCGAATTTCCTTATAGAGAGGCTATCTTCACGATTGAGCCATGTGTCAAGGAAAATAACATTGTGGCATCTATTAGTACTTATATGAGTTTGAGACTTCCCTATATTACCTTCCATTACTATCATAATTGGATAATTTGAATAGAATTAACCCTAAACATTAAATTATAAAGTTAAAATGTATCATACTAGTGGAGGTTGTTGATAAAATTAAAAGTAAGAGCATAAAATGGTACACCATTATAAACAACTCTGATAGCATAGCATAGTATCATTGCATGAGAGAGGATGTTATTAGTTTATTAAAAAAAGGAAATAATATAATGAGTACTTTTCAATGTTTTATGAAAATTTTATATCACTATTTCAATGTATATTGGAAGTATCAAAAGGGTTTGATATTAATAAATTAGAATATACAAATATTTTTGTCTATAGCATATATCTAGAATATGGTAATATGACTTAACATGTTATCATACATGTATGTATGGTAGGAATACTAATTCAAAGTAAAATGATATCTTGGACTTATAATGATAATATTTTATATATGAGTACTTGTATATTTAATAGTATATGGCATGAAATTATATTTTAATATATGGGGTATATGCAAATAAACATTAAGAATGGAAAGATGTAACAATAAAATCCATTATGTGAATGTGATTTGACAAAAAAAAATGAAAAACAAAAACAAAAGCTCTAAATGTAGATAATATTTTTTTGATTTTATTTTGTCACTATTAGTAGAAAGAACAGGTTGTCACAATGTATGAGCTTGCATAAAGGAGGATCATAAGGTGATGAAATGGTCATGTAAAATAAGGGAGAAAACATCATATTTATAGAAAAATAGTGGTTAGAGTTGATATGGTCCAAACAATAAAAAAATATTATTGGACCAAATCAACATCTAGCACCCCTTTTGCTTATTATTATTATTTTTGTTTTTTATAGTTTAAATATGAGAGAAAAATGTCAAAAAGATAGTTTATGACATTTATTATGGGTAATGAACTCAAGAAAAATGATTTATCAATTTAATTCATGAAAATGATTTGATTTATTGAATTATTTCCATGTGAATGTGTTAGGTGGTTGAAAATAACTTAAATTTAATGAAATTTAAGTTATTTTCACATAAATAAGTAAAGTTGATAAAAATAACTTAGGAAAAGTGGTTCCTTGGGATATTTCCATGGAATTTTTATGTGAAAATGAGTTTTAATGTGGGAAACCCATGTTAGAAAGGTGTATTTTGATAATCCTATCCATTTTGGCTAGGTGATCACTTTTTGTGTGATATCCATAGAATAAGTATAGAAGAATATGCATGCAGATTTATTCTTTTTCGTCTTTTGTGGTATTTTATATTTTGTTTTTCAACTGATATTACAACATATCCTCAATCAATTGTATACGTTTGTTAAAGTCAATACCTTGATTAAGGTCTATATCTTAATCAAGGTCAAGATTTCAATTAAGCATTTTTAGTTAAACCAATTGTTGGCATAGCTTCCATTGATGGAAAAGGGTGTTGTTGATTAGGAGGTGAAGTAGTTGAGTAGGTGTTGCTTGTTATGTGATGCTTGAATATATTGTTATGTTGTTGAGCTAGTTATGTTGATGAGTTGGTCATGTTAAAGTTGATTTGCTTGAAGAGGTGTTGTTAAAGATGCATGAAGAAGTTATGATGCAAGGCAATGCCAAATGTTGTTGGTTGATAGTAGTATGTTGTAGAACAAAAAGGTGTGGTCTTCCAATCAAAGCATAGGTGTTGATAGTAGAATGAATGTATGGCCTAGATGTGTTTCTAGTCAAAGATGAATGGAGTGTTGGGTAATGGTGATTTTTGAAGAAGTAGTTATGCAAAGGACATAGTGACAGAGATGTTAACAAAGTTGAGATGCAAATGGTTATAAGACTGGGTGAGAGATTTTTATTTGCAGCACAAATTTGTAGTGTGGAACCAATGCCAGTGTTCTATTTTATGGATAAATAAAACTTTGGAGTTTGGATTTTGTAACCATTAATATTTCCCTATGTTAATTCAACTTTTCGAATAATTTAAGGTCAAGTTGTTTTTGTTTAAATTAAAAATCTAAAAATAGTTTGGAAACGAAGAGACAACCTTGGAATGCAAAGAGACAAGATTGTTCACTTCATATTCTTGTGTGGAATATTGACAACCATAAAAGTTTGTTTATAAAATATGTGATTTTGGAAGGCTTAAATTGTTAGAGAGTGTGTGGGAGGGTTGGTTTGTTGTGATTCCTTGTTCGTGAGTTGCCTAGAACAAAGAGACGGAGGTAGAAGAGCATATGTTAAACAAATTTAAGGAGGGGAAGGGACAAAGACAAAGATGGAGGTATGCAAAACTAAAGACTAGCTAAAACACCACATTGTTTCTTTTATGTATTAGGGGATTGTAGTCTCCTTTCAGGTTGCAGCCTGAAATAGAACAAGTTGAAGCATATTGAAGTGGAAGTAGGAGCTTCCAAGAAGGTTGCAGCTTGAAGAACATAATCAAGGTAGGGGCCTGTTGATGCCTCGAAAATCGCTGCAACAACATTGGGGGATAACCACCCGGTCCGGACCTTAATACAGCTCCTTTTCCGTTTGGGATGGTGGCTCCGACTGGATATAATGGGACCAGTTTCCCAATAATGAATAAAAGGGGTGGATGAGTGATGGGTTGTATGTTCTAATGATGGGCAAATAACTTAATCTATCAACAAAATAAGAGAACTAATACTAATCCCAGGAACAATTATTCTTTGTAAATGCAGCGTTTAATGATCTTTGTCTATTGACAGGCATATAAATGACTCTGTAAAATAAACATAGATATTCATTCATTCAAAGATTAATTCATCTAAATAGTTAAACAAAGTGATTAATACAAGATTACTGCACTTATCATTTATATCATCGATACATACATGATTGGAAGAAAAGCATACTATAAACAACCAATAGTGGAATGCATAAAGGATGCTGTTAAAACACACACACACATATATATATATATATATATATGCGATAATAGCAAGAGTGATCAAATGACAATTCATATAACAAGAATGAGTCCAGACATAGATAATAGTACCATATGAGCTGCTAATCAATCCCAATATCAATCGCTATTTGAAAGTCTTCCTTCAACGTAGAAATGCTTTCAAACAAAGACAGTAGTGCACATTTGTATAAAAGCTTCCTTATCAAAATCAGAATGATTGGTCCAGTTTCATAAAAGAATATCCCTGAAGTACAATAATGCAACTTCAGGGTTTAAGTCATATACAAAACTTTACGACCTTTTCTAAATGCATGAAAGGGTCTATAAATACTACTAAACTAAAAATATATGAAAACAAAATCCTACTTAATTGGTATCAATTAATAATATCTATCTTCTTGGCAGCGATCTGGCAGTCAGCGATGTGAATCATCACTCAGGCTGTTTACCTTTAAACCTGAGCTGGCTTATCGCAAGCATTGGCTCCACTTCGGGTGGTCTGTTGAGGCGAGAACTGAGTTGAGAAACAAAGGTGGCATCCTGAATATCGGGGATAATATACCCGATCGAATCTGTGAGGCATTTGAGGGCAGCTCTCTGGCTGTGCGGGTTCACTAAAAAGAACCAATAGGCATCCCATGTCAAGCTGTTAATTCCCGCAATTAACCTTCCATTTTTCTCCAGCTCTGGGTAACATGACTGCTCCAATATCTTCATTGTTGTTAATTGGCCTGGAGTACATTGAGAAATCATGTTAGAAAAGTAAAGAGTATTATTAACCAATTCAACCAAATTACTAGTGGTTGTCTTGCATCTTGAAATCACTCTTTCAGACTTCATTAACTGAGATTGCCATTCTGTAAATAATATTTCTTTGTGCGATTCTAGAATCCTTGGTAGGTTAGCTGCCTGTCCCTGATCGGTATCTTGCCATTCCAAAAAATTTGTCAATGTTTCTTCGGCTTGATCCAAATCTGTCCTTGCCTTTTCTACTTTCTCACTTATGGATGCCGCTAAGTCGCATAATGGTTCTGCCTGGGTGATTTGCTGACACAAAAGCTTCATCTGATTTATCAATCCTTTGTTTAATTGAAATGCCTCTGCTTTAAACTCATCTATCTGTGGGAGCTTCTTTGTTTGCTCAAGTTGAGCTGATAATTGAGCAATCTGCTCATCTTTGGATTTCAGCATTTGCTCATTTGATGCTTTTAGTTGCGCCAATGCCTCTGATAGCTCCTTTTGCTTTTGGACTGCACTGTCGTCAATCCTCTATTTTTCTTCCTGCAATTGTTTAGTCAGCTGATTGTTTATTTGTTGCTGTACTAGCAATTGCTATTCTGCCTACTCTGCCTTTTGCTGCGCTTCCGATAATTGTGCCTGTAGCGAAAAGATATCCTGATCTTTTGTCTTCAATAAACTTCTCACCTCCGATGCTTTGTCTATTGTCGCTACCGAATAAGCTCCAGCATATTGCGATAGCTTTGTCAAATCATCAGAGGGGTCAAATTCCTCTTTCCATAGCACATTGCCCGTTACTGTTTGTTCTGGGAATAAAGAAGGTTGATCAGTCCTTCTCCTCTTCCTTTGTCGTTTCACTACAGCTTTATGCCTTGGGCTATAAAGACATCCAAGGGAGGAATCTCTTCAATCTGTAAAATAACTTCGCTGGAAGGATCCTTTCGGATTATTTCCACTTCTTTTGATTTGGTTGGGTCGTTGGTTTCACCTGAAACCCGCTTTGAAGTCACCTCTTGTGTATTGACCTCTTTTGAAGTCTCATCATCTTTAGAGCATTCCAGATTTTTCCGATAATCGAATTAAATTGCTGCCATTCCTGGAGCAATTTCGGATTAATCTGTGTATCTTCATTTATATTTAAACTGCTCTGTTCTTGCTCTTTCGCCTGGGTCTCTTCTTGTCTTTGATCATGTACTTCCTCCTGTTGCTTTGTTGTAACAGGAGGTTCTTTATCAAGTCACTGCTCAGGCTCGCTTGATTCTGTTGTTGGAGTCATCGCTAACAGATCTAGAGGCAGAGTTTACAACCTCTGCTCTCTAAGTCTGTTGAATTCAACTAGTCTCTCATCATTGTATTCAAGTATGGCGAGCGATTTAACTTGATACATTGACTCGGCCGATGCGAACAAGTCCTCAAATCTATCTTCTTTATGCTCGAACTTGGTCAATTTGGCCTGTTCGAGTGCATTATAGGCGACTTTGTTTGGATCAAATCACCTGCTCGGTAGAGTTGCCAGGGTTAATGAGTTTATTTTTTCAGCTTCTTTCTCTGCATGTTTGAAATCATGCAGAGTGTAGATACTAATTCTCAAAGGAAAAGAGGGCCAGACGTGCTTCTTAGCTTTCTTTAGAGTTTGTGTAACCCAATCGGAGATGATCTGATAGGCTATTTCTCTGGCCAGCAGTTTATCAGGGATGTATAGAGGAAGAACGTGGGGCTTGGCTTGACTGCCAAAAACTCTGATATAAGTGAACTTTTCCTCCCCGAACCAACTTCATGTGGATGTTAAATCAATCCTTGCTTGGTAGGAAATCTTAGGGGCAGGCTTATTGAAAATAGAATAATGAATGGGCAACATGAAGCCATTGCAGATTTGATACAAATGGTGTTTGTAGTTGGTCTTCCACAACTTTTGATGGTATATGTGAACGGGTGCAGGGTCTTGCGACGTCCACCTCCATCCGAGCACAGGAAATTCAAAATTAAAACATAGGATATCTAATATATAGGCACTGTAGTAAAATGGGGGAATGAACCTTTCAGTGACGTGGGAGTTGAATCTAAACTCAAGAATTGTGGATGCTAACTTATCGGACAATATATCTTCCCAATCCATTATTTCACCACTACATGTCGCCTCCATTAAGGGGACCATTTCTATGGTACAATTGGCGGAATCATGTAATCCCCACAACCTGCACATCATTATCCCAGCATAGCAATAAGGAGAGCATAGAGAATCAACCGAGTACTTACCCGAAGATTCGTGCTTGTGCTTTGCTAGATTTTGTCTCCAACCCCGAATGGGTTCGGATTCAGTCTCATTCTCAGCTCGGAATTTCTCCAGAAATGTCGTGTTATCTTTCTTCTCTGCCACCGGTAAATGATACATTTGCCTTAAATCCTCGGCTCGAAAGGAACCGAAAATTCTCCCATCTGTGGTGCTAAAAGTTTTGTCGATAATTGGGATTTCCTGAATCACCCATCTAACCACATCTGTATATGGGAGGATTTGCTCCCGAGCCGCTATTCGATGAAGAAAAGAGTTGGCTAAATCGCTTAGATTAGCCTCGGATTTTCTAGTGCTGTCAGCTGAGACTTGTATTGCTGTCACCCTTGGCTCTTCGGCTTCGATCAGATTATAGGTGCCTTGCCAAGTAGTTATGACAAGTCCTAGGCATGTAGTGTCCGATATTAGCCCTTTCTTTTTAGTGCTTGGATCAACGACAGGTTGCCTTGTGGCCGGCGAAGCGGAAGCCATTGTGGTTTTCTTGGAATTCTTCCCCATTCTGCTTAAATCTATTACTTTGGAAGAATTCTGCACAGAGATGATAATGGACGTAATACAGAAAATGATAGCGTAAATCGAGTATGACTGAGATATATATCGATGAATGCATGGCGAACGATTAACTTAAGGTGGCCTCGGATAAAATCTATAAAAAGATCTCAGGCTTACTGTTTCATTAAATGGTCGTTAAGACCTGTCAATCCTATCAATGCCCGTCAATTCGATTAATGGCTGAATGATTTATTTGAAGCGTGCCTTGGGTGTTTTGGCAGTTAAGCGCGGATGAATGGCTCTTCAGAAGATAAGGCTTTTAATACAAATAAATCGTATTAAACTCGCTTTAAGATTTTCTTTGAAATCTGCGCTTTTGCCTTTATCGTAATCGGGCGTCGGGGGAAATCATAAATCATTATATTGGTTCTGTTTGGGATTCCCGATCGCCGATAGCGATATCACATCGCGTCGGGGGTACCGAGTGGGACACCTTAAAAGCATGCATAGTATAATTTCCGATTTCCGATAGCGATATCGCATCACATCGGAGAAAAAGGGAGCTTTATTGCGCTAGTTCATTATCGCCGATATCTGATTGCGATTTCGCATCAGAGAAAACCAATGGGTCCTTAAGTTGTGTTTCCTTTGTCATTGCGATATGCGATCTTGTAATCGCTTTATCACAATGAAAAAAGATTAATCATTTATGTGTAAGGCTTTTGATTGGTTTATTCGAAAAGGTTTTTTGGTAATGCTTTATTTTATTTTTTCGGACCTTTTTGAATAAAACTAAGTTGATACCAATTAAAATCAAAATTAAAAAGGGACCCATTTCATATTATAGTTTTGGGATAATAATGATATGAAATGGGGGGTTGTTGTAGGGCACAACAAGGCCTCCTGTAGGTTGTAGCATGTAAAAAATTAATGTAAAAGAGGTAATAGGAGCTTCCCAACAAGTTTTAGCTTGCAAAATAGAAGAGAGGTTACAACCTACAAAAGTTGATGTAATATGGGAAGTAGGAGATTTCCTTTGCATCACAACAACAACAAAAATTCATGGTTTTCTCTCTTTATGGGTTTCCACTTATATCTGGTTTTTCACATGTGTTGATTTTGTGTGCTAATTTTTATGCTATGATTTATATGTTAAATGTTGATTATATGTTAAATTTGTTGTTCATATGGTGTATTGTTTGTCAATTAATAAGTTTAGATAAATATTTAAAGGAAAAGTAAAAATATGATTTGATGTCCATGAATGTACTAAACTTATTCACCCCCCCTCTCAGTTTAGTCAAGTTTCTAACAATTGGTATCAAAGTAGGTTCCTTTTACGTCAGCTTAAATGCTTGAAGATAGACCTAGTTGAATACGGATTATCAAAATGCACCTATGTTTAGTACTACAAAATTTCAGGAGTGGAAAGAGAAAGTAAAATTTTTATTGATAGCTTATGGACTTGGTGTATGGAAGCTAGTATGTGATGGGTATTGTAAAGATTCCTCTTCTACACAAGAACAACAATGGAATGCTTGGGAAAAATGTGCAATCTAAAACAACCTTCATAATATGGATCTTGAGACAGTGATAGATCTCAAATGTGCAAAAGAAATATTGGATAGGTTGTAGCTCATGCATGAAGGAAATACTAGTAAAATCATTGCAAAAAAGGAGTAGAAAAAGAAGAAGAAGAAAAAGTCCTCTTAGAGAGAAAGTGTTCAATCAAATGAGACATATTCTATTAGTGTAAACCTACTAGATTCTTAAGAAGAAAAGACAAGTGAAAATTGAGCTAAGCTTTACTCAACTTTGATTGAAATAGACAGATTGACAAATGAAATTAGAGACAAAAAGAAATTGTTGTAGATACGTGATGAAAGAGAGTATGAGTACAAGGAAAAAATTATTATCCTGAAGACACGGCTGGAAGAATCAAGAATAATTGAAGAGGTGATGAAAAGTCAATTGAAGGAGAGAGAGGAAAAATGTGAAAGATTAGAAGTTGAGATTGGTTCATCAAGAAATGAATTAGATGAAAATAACAAACTATATAAAAAGCTAGAAGAGGAGGTTGTCTCCATGAAGAATAAATATGAAAAGAG
Organism: Pinus taeda; assembly: GCA_000404065.3. Lineage (NCBI taxonomy): Eukaryota > Viridiplantae > Streptophyta > Pinopsida > Pinales > Pinaceae > Pinus > Pinus taeda. The sequence continues at coordinate 1,290 of APFE031095020.1, read as the reverse complement.
AAACAACTCAATTGCAATCATGGAAGAAAATAAAGCAGCTCAAAAAAGGCATATAGAAGAAAGTACCAACAACATGATTAGTAAGGACTAAATAAAGGCAAGTAGAAAAATCATCAGCAAAAGAATGAGTTGAAGAAAATGCAGTCTGCTCCTAGAGATGAGGTTAAGAATCCTGCAAGAATTCAAAGGATAAATAATGTCACATGCTTCCATTTCCATCAAATTGGGCATATAGTAGTTTATTGTAGGAGAAATCAAACCAAGGATTATGAACAAAAGATGCAACAAACAATGAAGCTACCACAAGCAAACAATCAAATAATATTACCTATAACAAGAGCATCAACTATCACATACACAAATAATTTCTATGGCCACTGTTATTTGTGCAATGGTTTTGGACATAGAGTTGTTGATTGCAAATCCCATATAAAGAAAAATGGGAATGCATATGTGGATAATAGCTTAAGGATATAGAAACCATTTCCTCCAATTATTTTCCATGCAAGATGTTATTTATGTAGCAACATTGGCTACATGGCCAAAGATTGCAAGTTTTCATGTACCTTAAATAATTCTAGACAGAAGATGGAGGTCACAAATTAGAATGAAGAATGAGCCAGAATGAGATGCGCACAATAGAAGGAAATCCACTAAAGTATGGAAAAGGAAGAAAGAGTAGCATGTGACTTCAATTAAAAATTGAAGTTAGCATGGCCTCAAGAGGAACTGCTAATGAAAGAAAATAAGAATTTGTTAGTACTAGAGTAGCAACTGTTGAGATTGCAACAAGATGATGGAGCTTAGTGAAAAGAGTCGCCTTCACTAAGTGGGCCCGCAGGCTATTTTTGGCGCAAGTCTATTTTTAGACTATGTCTATTTTTAGACATATGGATCATGTCTATGGATTGCAGGTTGCTGTTTATGGATGATTGATAAAGTTGGAAAAAATAGATGGACTTCTATTTTTAGACCACAGCGGAGTGACACCACAGCGGAGTGACTGCTCAGTCAAAATATAGAACAGTCAAATATTATAAGCTCATAATAATATTTAGACTATAAACTTTGTCTTATTCTCTTGGAGCACTTCAGGATGAGCTACGGATGTGGTACATGCAGATCCCAGAAGGAAATACGTGGTTACCTATGGGATGACTAATATTTGCATGCAGGACTTCAGTTAGAACTCAAGTGAGTTTAGTTTAGTGGACTGGAGGTGCAGTTGATGGAGTTGTGTTCAGTTTAGCTTTGTTAAACTGGTTGTATTTAGTCTAACTGGAAAATAGA
>APFE031095016.1:7708-23389 GCA_000404065.3 Pinus taeda | reverse complement strand
GCATACTGGTCTTGTCACTCGCCAGTCAGTGTGCATCGCTCCCAGTACACTGCTGGGGTGCAATGGGCGCTGATGAGCCCCGGAATTGGGTAACTTATTGGGATCATTTTTCCTAGTTGTTCTTCATCAATCCACCATTTTTCATAGTTTATGCATGTTTTATGAGTATATTTATGTTAGTTGAATGAATGAGGATAGTCACTTGACCAAGAAGGCTAACACGTGTTAATGCAGATTTTTGGACAAATTTTGGGACCAAGGCCAAGCAATTATGAGCCAAATTATAGCCAAGCATGAAGGAACAAGGGCGAGGATTCATAGGAAGGGTGTCCCTTGCATTAAATGGCCCCTTCATCGAAATCTCCACCCTCAGCTTGGAGTTTAGCAGGCCACCGAAAAGGATTCCCAAGGGCAGCCAAGTAGTCTTGTGTAAAGTCGTTGATCACTGACAGTTGGAGCAGCCGAGCCCCTTGAGTTAAGGAGGGCTGTTGGAGACCCTCGTAGTGCATAATAGGTTACTTTTTGGACTGTTTTTATTTTTCACTAGAGTGTTGTTATTTTCTCAGCTCATTTTGTAGTTGTTGTTGTATAACTTTCTTGTGACATGGTTATTTTTGAGTAATGGAAAGCAGCTTTATTTGGCATCAGTTTTGAGTTTTTCTTACGAGCCTGTAGCTCTTGGGTTTGGGCCCAACCCAAGTGCCAAGGCTTCCTTTGTGTATTGTTATTTTCTTTTTATGTCTTTACAAAATAATTTTTGTTAAGTAGATTAGAGTCTTGCTTGGTTACCTAGATCATAGTTGATGATTAAGAAGGATTTTCTCGTTTAGATTGATTTGATAGGTTAATAACAAGGAATATCTTCAGAAAAAGGCTATCAAGCACCCTGGATCTCACCTCTCCCTTAGTGGGACCATGAGCTGGGACCAAGGTGACCTTGCTGCCACCAAAAACATGGTCTTTGCTTCACCATAAAATTATTAGTGTTAGATTCTCATTTGCCGAAGTTGATATCAGTTGTGGTTGCATGCTTAGGTTCATGATTGCTTAGTTGCATAGTTACTTCACATGATTTTGTTGCAAATAGACTTCTGTTCATTTTCTTTTCTATTATCTAGGTCAGATTAGGTCAAAGTAATTAGGTCCTTATTTTCCAAGTCTTTTGTTGTTCAGTTTGAAAAATAACTTGCAGAGCACTTGTAATACTTCTTTGTTAGCCCGTACTCCATCAATCCCACCTGCTTCATCCTCAAACCTAGATTCTTGCCTTATGTTTGCTACATTCGCTCGCTTTGCCTTAAATTCCCAATATTTGTGCAACATTGCTCTACCCCTCCTTGAACAAATCCAACCATCCTCGCCACTCCTCAGCTCCATTCATCAAGTCCTAGACCTCCTCACACCCTTACCTCACCTCCATACCCATTCCTTCACCTTTTTTCCTCCATCAATCCTCCAAAATCCCCTTTCTAAACATCCTGTAGAAAATTACAGAACATCCTGTAGAAATTCCAGAACATCCTATAGAACCCCTGCAGACTTCCTGTAAAAGCTCACGAAAGCAGTTTCTTGATAGCAAAACTCTGTGAAACTCTCTGGATAGGTGCTAGGGACCCCTTAGGCCCTCTCCGAACCTTCCCGACCTCCTGCAAGCATTTCCTCTCGCCAATCCACCTCTGCACAGTAAAAAGTAGTTAAATCACATGCATGTTAATTCTGACAACCTAGTCAAAAATACAAAAAGATGTTTTCTTCAGATAGAAGTAGCTTAGACACATGTATTTTACCTCCCTAGAAGTCAATGGCATCTCTTTTAGTAGCTTGCATCCTCTTTCTTACATCAGTAGGGCTAGGTGGTAAAATTAAGGTTTGCTAGGGTTTGCATGTCCTTTCAGCTTTTCAGTTTATTTTCGCAAGTAGATTAGCTTCCTTTGAGTTAGCTTCTGTCCATCAGTTAAAAAGCTTCTTCTCAGAGCTCATAGAAGTTGGCTTAAGCTCCTAGTGGACTTGTTCCAGCTGACCAAGTGATAGTCGTGGCAAGAGCTAGTACTTGTGCATACAACACCGTCACTTCCAAGTTTGTTACAAACTACTGGGTTAATAAAAGTAAAGAAGGGAGTCCCAAGAGTTGCAGCATTATTGCTGCAATACTAAAGCCCACCATTCTTTTTGGCGCCATTGCCAAGGAAGTGTCAAAGTATTTGTGATTGCTGCTTTTATTCTATTTTCTACTACAACCTTCTGCTAAGTAGTTTATTTCATTTCCATTTTGCATTGTCATTTCCGCAAAAGTAGACTAGACATTTCCTGCTTTCCTAGAATAACATTCCAATTATGCAAGTGTAGATTAGCATTTTAATTCCACAATCCAATTCTGCAAGCATAGATTAGCATTTCAATTCTGCAATTTCAATTCTGTAAGAGTAGCCTGGCATTTCATTCCTGCAATTTCATTTCTTGCTTTCATTTTAATTCCGCATTTTCATTTCATCAAGATAGATTTTAGTTAGTTGCAATTCAATCTCTTTCAGTTTTTCAAGTACAAGAAAAGAAAAAAAACACAAGCAACCAAAAAGCTTTCATTTCATGCCTCGTAGGAACAGAGAAAATACTGGAAAATTCTTACCCAACACCCCCACCACATCACTGAGTCACCCTTCTCTCTTCTTTGGTGGCCATGATCCAGAAGAACCTATAGCTGAACACATAAACGATATAGGAGATGAGGAGAGAATAGAAGGTGCGTTTCCCATCTGAGAGACCAGTGGGGACATGAAAATGAAGAACATAAGTCCCTCATCCTTACCTCACTTCCATGGATTGACCACTGAAGACCCTGATACCTTCCTGTTTGAGTTTGTTTTCCTTTGTCGAACTTATGACTATGCCGAGGATGAGCAAAAGTTGAAACTCTTTCCTTCTACCCTCAAGAATGCAGCACTATGTTGGTTCATGGGGTTACCTGGAAACAGTATCACCACTTGGGCATAGATGCAACAAGCCTTTAACAACAAATACCGAGACTACTGTAGGTCAAAAGAAACAAAGGGAGAGATCTTTCGGATGACCATGGGAAATGATGAGTCTTTAGAAGACTACGAGGAAAGGTTCCAACTTAGTTATAAATGGGCCAGGTGCACACTTGACCCTGAAGCTTTGAAGCTGGTTCTTCTCCGAGGAGTCCCGGAAGACCTGCTAGATACCATTCATTTGCTAGTTGGACGAGACATCTACCAACTACCTTATGAGGACATAAAGACTGTGTTTAGAAACCATTCTAGGGCAGCCTAGAAAAGAGGTAGGGGGAATCAACTTTCAGCTAGTACCACCTTCTCCAAGCATGAGTTTTCTAATCAAATGGAAGACCTTAAGAGTGAGATGAGACAGACCATTGCCATGCAACTTGATACTTTCCGAATCTAACAAAAGAAAGAGGAAGCTGAGAGGGCTTTGGCCATTTTCTGTCCCAGATGTATGAGGAAGCACCCTAAGAATGAGTGTCCATTGCACTCAGTAGAGGTATGTTTCGTTTGTGAGGAAGACCACCCCACAAACCAATGCCCAACCTTTCCCAGATTTAAAACCATGTACCAAGGGACTGAGACAACCACTGAACCTCTCTACTTCCTGAACCAAAGGAGGTCGCATGGGCCCAAACCTTACCAGTAGGGGATGCAAGGGACATCCCAAGCTTATTATAACCCCAACCAATCTGTTCATATACCTTCTTGGGGTCCCCCCACTCATCCTTCATGGTCCGCATCTCCTCCGTGGTCTTATCCATCTCAATACCATACTCAACCTACTGCTCATTCATTTCACTCACATGTCCAACCACAACCTCAGTGGAATGCACCTCAACAAGGGTGAAGGCCCCAATACAACTGTCTTCCCACCATTCTTCCTCCACCACCTGCTCAACCACAACCATTACCTCCTGCTCCTCCAAGACAACCCCAGATGCCTGCCCAACTAAACCTGAACCCCAACAACAAACAAGCCCAGTAGGTATACACTGGGGAGACAACATGCCCTACCTATGCTGTGGAGATCCAGGAGATCAACCTGTGATCTGGAAAGGTCCTTCTAGACTGCTAACTTCCTCCCCCAGAGGATGAGGAAGAAAAGAAGGAAAGTGAACCCAAAGCCATTCCACCCTTTCTTGAGCGATTGATAGTAACCATGCAAACAAACCCAGAGGAGACTGAACTTCTGGGAGAACTTAAGTAGTTGTGTGTGAAAATACCACTTCTCCAGGCCATAAAATATGTACTAATATACAACAAATTGATCAAGGAGAAGTGTTTCAGGCACCCATGCAGGCGCAAGAGAGATGCCCAGACTATCAATGTCATAGGACAACTGTCTAATCTAATGTTGGGGCAAGTAATCTGTCCAAAATATTTAGACCCTGGGAGTCCTGTAGTTGATGCCCACATCAATGGCACTATAATCCCCCACACCTTGATTAATCTAGGAGCTTCCATTAATGTGATGACCAGGGACACTATGCTTAAACTCAACCTTCAGAGTTCCTTAAGGAAGACGTCAACAGTACTGAAGTTAGCAGACCACTCCACCATGACTCCCGAAGGGATTGTGGAAGATGTCCTGGTCTCTGTTGACGCTTGGGAGTACCCTACAGGCTTCTTGGTCCTTCAGACAAAGGAAAAACTCACTAGATACCCGCTCATTTTGGGAAGGCCTTGGTTAGCTACTGCGGATGCTTAGGTCGAGTTGGAAGCATGACCATCAAGAATGGGCCTATGTCCAAACAGCTAGTCCTCTATCCTCCTGCCTAGCCTCTTCTAGAACATGACTTACCACTCTGGTTGGAAGAGGGAGATGAGGACGAGGTCTACTCTGCACCCTTGTGCACAGTAGAAGCCACCACGGGAGGCCCTCAAACCGAGGATGACTTGATTGAGAAATTGATTCAAAATCCATCTCTTGGTGCACTATCATTAGTGGAGGTGGTGGAAGATACCCAAGCCGATGCTTTAGTGGACCTTTGTGTGACTGATCCGACTTCTCCTAGAGTTAAGAGTGTGGATTTTGGCCTCGACAGAACCTTAAATATCAGCTCCTCCCTATCTCCCTCCCAGGAGAAGGAGTTGTGTAGCTTATTGAACAATCATTTGGATGCTTTCACTTGGAGCTACAAGGAGATGAAAGGAGTCCACCCTTTAGTCTGTACCCATCACATCTACATTAAAGAGGATTGTAAACCAGTCAGGTAGCCTCAAAGGAGAATGAATCCAGCCCTTAAAGACAGTTTCAATGAAGAATTGCAAAAATTGTTGGATGCAGGATTCATCTAGCCCATCTCTGACAGCGAGTGGGTCTCTCCTCTAGTGCTTGTGCCCAAGAAAAATGGGAAGTGGATAATTTGTGTAGATTACCGTGAAATTAAAAAAGCCACCAAGAAGGACCATTTCCCTTTACCTTTCATAGATCAAGTGTTGGATGGACTGGCAGGAAAGAAGTTCTTCTCTTTCCTAGATGGGTTCAGCGGGTATAATCAGATCCAAATCAACCCGGAGGACCAAGATAAGACCACCTTCACTTGTCCATGGGGTACCTTTTCCTACTAGGTCCTTCCCTTTGGATTATGCAACGCCCCTGCCACGTTCCAGAAAGAAGTATTGAGCATATTTTCTGAACTGGTTCATGATTCAGTGGAAATCTATATGGATGATTTTACTCCTTATGGGTCCAACTTCCAAGAAGCATTGACTAACCTGGGAAAAGTTTTAACCAAGTGTATTGAGATGAACTTGTCCCTCAGTCCCAAAAAAATGTGAATTCCTGATGACTGAAGGGATTGTGCTAGGTCATACAATTTCTCAGCAAGGATTATAGGCGGATCCTAACAAAATTGCTATCATCCAAAAGGTTCCACCTCCTCAGAAAGTAAGAGATGTTTAGAGTTTTATAGGCTTTGCAGGATATTATAGAAGATTCATCAAAGATTTCAGTAAACTAGCCTCGCCATTTTTTAGTCTCTTAGGGAAAGATGTTGAGTTTAAATGGACTGACGACTGCCAAGGGGATCTGGATGAGTTGAAGGATAAGCTGGTGTCTGTCCCGATCTTGAGAGGTCCAAACTGGGCCCTACCTTTCCACATCCACACTGATGCCTCAAACAAAGCCATAGGGGCAGCCTTAGGATAAATTGAGGGGAAACTACCATATGCCATATACTTTGTAAAAAAAAACTTGTCTAAGTCAGAGATGAACTATACTGTCATCGAGAAAGAGTTCCTGGCTGTAGTCCATTCCCTGAACAAGTTTAGAAACTACATCACTGGTTATCAAATATTTGTACACACTGATCATGCTACGATTAGATATTTAATGAATAAGCCTGATGTAAATGCTCGTATCATTAGATGGTTACTTTTGTTGCAGCAATTTGATTTGAATATTGTCAATAAGCCAAGTAAGGAAACTGTTGTTGTTGACTTTCTGTCTAGATTAGATTTTCCTGCAGGTGAAGAAGGGATAGTGGATGACCAGATGCTGGATGAACACTTGTTTGCTATCTCAGTACTCTCTGCATGGTTTGCTGATATAGTAAATTACTTGGTCTTAGGACAGTTCCCTCCGCATCTATCCTCAAAGGAGAAGAGCGGAATTGTGAGGAAGAGCGCCCCATTCACTTGGATCGAGGGAAACCTGTTTAAAATTTGGTCCAGATCAGATCTTGAGGCGTTTTTCTAGGGAGGAGGAAGTCTTTGACATCCTCCTAACCTGTCACAATGGACCTTGTGGAGGCCACTTTGCAGCAAAAAGGACTACCTTCAAAATTCTACAGGCAGGCTACTATTGGCCTACTCTTCATCAAGATGTTTGAAGATACATCAGCTAGTGTGATCGATGTCAGAGGATGGGGAAACTGATTCCAAGGCACGAAATGCCCCTCCAACCTCAAGTGACCTTCGAGCCATTTGAGAATTGGGGCATGGATTTTTTGGGTCCTATCAACCCTCCTTCAAAACAAAGGTCTTACATCATTGTGTGCATTGACTACTTGACAAAGTGGGCAGAAACAAAGGCAATCAAGGTAGCAACAGAAGAGAAAGTGGCTAAGTTTTTAAGGGAAAGTATCTTCTACAAGTTTGGCTACCCAAGAGAGTTAGTCACCGACCAAGGAAACCAATTCACCTCTAACTTGATTGAAGACCTGCTCGCTCATCACAAGATCAAGCACAGAACTTCCACCCCATATCATCAATACGCAAATGGGCAGGCGAAAGTCACTAATAGAGCATTAGAATATATTTTTACTAAGGTGGTGAGCAGCAGCAGAAAGGATTGGGCAGATCGCCTGGTTGAGGCCACCCGAGCCTACAACATCACTTGGAAAACTACAACAGGTTTCACACCTTATGAGCTCGTCTATCGGAAGAAAGCTTTGTTGTCCATAAAGTTTGAGTACAACACATTAAGGGCGGCAGCTCAGCTAGAATTAGATTTCAGCCATGCTCAATGTGAAATATTACTGCAGCTAAATGGATTAGAAGAACAAAGGATGGAGGCCCTCCTCCACTCAGAAGTAGTCCAACTTCAGAGGAAGATATGGTATGATTGGTACCTTAATGAAAAGCAATTCTAGCCAGGGGATTGGGCACTATTGTATCACTCAAGATACAAGGATTTCAAAGGGAAGCTGAGGACAACATGGTTATGACCACATACAATGGAGAAATGAAATGACAATGGTTCAGTCCTTGTCAGGATCATTGATGAAGAGGCCATCCCCATGCTCATCAATGGGCATCGCTTGAAAATCTACAGGAAACCCCTTTCGAGGCAGGAGTTCATTGAAACTTTGGACAAATCAGGGCTGGTAGTGGAGCAGGGCCCTTCCTTTGTTCCACTCACACCTTGATCATCATAAAAAAAAAAAAAAAACAAGAATAAAGAAGATCCTTTGGTGAAAACCTCTCTAAGGCGCCCAGGGTAGATAGTGAGGGTGAAAACCTCATGGAGGTGCCCCAGCTATCTCTAGAAAATAAAAGAAATGGAATAAAAAGATCCTTGGGTGAAAACCTCTTGGAGGCACCCAGGGCAGATAGCGAGGGTGAAAAGCTCATGGAGGCGCCCTAGCTGTCTCTCAAAAAAAAAAGAAGAGAAAAAGCAGGCCTAATCTCTGTGAAATAATTGCAGGTTGTAGGGAATACATTGCAGGTAAGGAGGGTCGCGCAAAAATAGGATAGGGGTCCATACCAGGCTCCAAAACATCCCTATAGACACCCCCCTCCATGGCCACTCACCTTTCCTAGGATTTGATCACATTTGGGTCGAGATTCCACCTTCTACAGGAAGTTTTGTATTTCTACAGGAAACATCCTGTAGAACCTTCGGACAAGCCAAATTCAATTTTGAAAGGGAATCTGATAGTTGGAATCAGTTTGTTAGGCCTGCAACAACCCCCCTATTCAATCCCTCACCATATGGCACCCTGTTCCATCTCTTTGCACCTCTGTCACCCACCTAGTTATGTGTTCCTGCACAGTCATACAAGAAACCCTGTTTTCCTCAGAATTTTTTTTTTTTTTTTCAAGTGACCATTCAAGCAGCAAAGTCTCGCAAACTCTACCTGTCCAAGCTCCATCTAGACTCTTCATCAACAGATCCGGTCCTTGTCTGCAATATGGCCCTGCTTGTTTAGCCTGCATCCCAAGAGGAGAAGCAGCTACAAGACATCCTACAGGAATCATGTAGCAACTGATCCCTCTGGAACACATACTCTGGAGGCAGGGACATTTGAAATCAGCACAGGGAACATGTAAAAAGGCTCCTCTTGGATGTGAACACATCCTCGACAGCTGAAACCAAATAGAACCTATGCATGTAGCTTTAAAAAATGAAAGAATGGGCTCTAACACCCGTGCACGAGGCAGCAGCAAGAGAGGCAGTGATTCCGAGACCCAAAGTCTACATAGTGCGTCCACGTCGACACAGGTAAGCATCTAAACTCATTCGTCAATTACATAAAATATATTTTAGAAACTGCATGTCTGTGAAAATGGTTCAGATTGAATGAGGATGGGGGTCAATCAAACTGGCCACCCTCAACTAGTTACACAACTTTGTGGGATTTGAACAAGCTCAGTTACATTCAAAATCGCCAATGAGCCATGCAACCGACATGTGTGGAGTGTTCAGACAGGGAAAATTGATGGGACTGGTAGTGGTGGCGATGGTTAATGGTAGAGGGGAGGTAATGGTGACCAAGGACATGCAGAGAAATGATGGCCGTGACATTGGATAATGATTTGGTCCGGCCACCTCACCCCCTCGCCACGAATTGTGCCGTAGTTCAAAATTGTTTGTCTCAAGACTCGCACCACCCGCTATTCATTTGTACTTGCAACTTCCTTGGCCAAAGTACTCGTCCTCCGCTTCCACAATCTATTAACCCGTCGTCCTCCACTGAGCTTTTCGGCTTGTTTCAAAATTCTCTCGTGTACTAAGCTCATTCAGAGGCACAATGGCATCCTACAGAAGCTGGCAAGAGTTCTATAGGAAGTACGACATAGCCTTCCAGAACAGAGAAGCCTGGACTTTTCTTCGTCAAATTTGGAGTTCCGAGAGAGGTAGGCTTGAAAACACTCATCCATGCATGGTATATTTCAAAAGGTGGTGAATTGAACTGTCTGGAGTAGGAGAATTAGAGAGAAGTCTGCCTATGAGTCAAAAATAGTAGTTTGCCTATGTGTTACACTGAATTTCTCAGTCGGTTTTGCGTCAACATTCTCCTCCATGGTTCCTATTAAAAAATTCTTCCTGTAGAAAAGATAAAGCACTGTGAGGGCTAACCTGTGTGTGAAGAATTTGAACTTATACGGTTGTATGTGCTGGGGATAAAAATTGAGCTCTGTGTCCTGTCTGTGGAAACCTAATTCTTCCTTCTATACACGGACAACTGAGTTTTGGGTAGAAAAATCACTAGAACCAAGGAATTGGTGCAAATTAAAATCTAAACACCCAAGAGATCCTTTCTTGAACTTCAAAGGAGGAAACCATAAAACAATAGTCTCTTTCAACTCAGAGCATTAAAACAGAGCACTCTCAACATGCCAGGGGGGTTTATCAAGAAGGAACCCTCGGATTCCAGTAAGCTACATGAACATCTTGAGGTGGTGAACCTCTTCACCCGTGCCAACTGGATCAACCTCAAGTTCAGTCCTCCCTTGCTTAGAGGGCTACTAGAGGGAGTCAAAGAAGAGGAGGAGCACAGGTAGTGGGAAGAAGTGGAAAGAAAAGCAAGATTTCATGATCATGAAGAAGATATCACCTCGGAGGCTTGGGATGTGAGGGAGGTGGTCAAGGCAATCAAGGATGATGAGCTGGATTAGTTGCTCAGAGGATGAGAAACCCATTCAGCAAGGGGGTGATGATGAGCCCTAGACTTAGGTAGCTTATTGAGCTCATTTTTCCTAGTTCTTCGTCAATCCACCATTTTTCATAGTTTATGCATGTTTTTTGAGTATATTTATGTTAGTTGAACGAATGAGGATAGTCACTTGACCAAGAAGGCTAACATGTTGTTAATGCAGATTTTTGGACAAATTTTGGGACAAGGCTAAGAAATTATGAGCCAAATGACAGCCAAGCATGAAGGAACAAGGGTGAGGATTCGTAGGAAGGGTGTCCCTTGCATTGAATGGCCCCTTCCTCGAAATATCCACCTTCAGCTCGGAGTTTAGCAGGCCACCAAAAAGGATTCCCAAGGGCAGCCGGGCAGTCTTGTGTAAAGTGGTTGATCACTGGCAGTTGGAGTAGCCGAGACCCTTGAGTTAAGGAGGGTTGTTGGAGACCCTCATAGTGCATAAATAGGAAGGCTTCCAGCCTTAGTAGGTTACTTTTTGGACTGTTGTTATTTTGCACTAGAGTGCTGTTATTTTCTCAGCTCATTTTGTAGCTGATGTTGTATAACTTTCTTGTGACATGGTTATTTTTGAGTAATGGAAAGAAAATTTATTTGGCATGAGTTTTGATTTTTTCTTAGGAGCCTATAGCTCTTGGGGTTGGGCCCAACCCAAGTTCCAAGGCTTCCTTTGTGTATTGTTATTTGCTTTTTATGTCTTTGCAAAATAATTTATGTTAAGTAGATTACAGTCTTGCTTGGCTACCTACATCATAGTTGATGATTAAGAAGGATTTTCATGTTCATATTGATTTGATAGGTTAATAACATGGAAGAAATTCAGAAAAATGCTATCAAGCACCTCAAATCTCACCTCTCCCTCAGTGGGACCATGAGCTGGGATCAAGGTGACCTTGATGCCACAAAAAACATTGTCTTTGCTTCACCATGTAATTATTAGTGTTAGATTCTCATTTTCCGAAGTTGATATCAGTTGTGGTTGCATTCTTAGGTTCATGATTTCTTAGTTACATAGTTACTTCACATGATTTTGTTGCAAATAGACTTCTATTCATTTTCTTTGTTGTTATCTAGGTCAGATTAGGTCAAAGTAATTAGGTCCTTGATTTTTCAAGTCTTTGGTTGTTCAGTTTGAAAAAAAACTTGCAGAGCACTTGTAATACTTCTTTGTCAGCCCGTACTCCATCAATCCCACCTACTCCATCCTCCAACCTGGATTCTTGCCTTACATTTGCTACATTCGTTCACTTTTCCCTGAATTCCCATATTTTTGTGCAACATTGCTCTACCCCTCCTTCAAAAAATCCAACCATCCTTGCCACTCCTAAGCTCCATTCACCAAGTCCTGGACCTCCTCACACCCTTACCTCACCTCCATACCCAATCCTTCACCTTTCTTCCTCCATCAATCCTCCAAAATCCCCTTTCTGAACATCCTGCAGAAAATTACAGAACATCCTGTAGAAATTCCAGAACATCCTGTAGAACCCCTGCAGAATTTCTATAGAACCTCACTAAAGCGGTTTCTTGATAGCCAAACTCTGTGAAACTCTCTGGACAGGTGCTAAGGACCCCTTAGGTCCTCTCCGAACCTTCCTGACCTCCTGCAAGCATTTCCTCTCGCCAATCCACCTTTGCACAGTTAAAAACAGTTAAATCACATGCATGATAATTCTGACAACTTATTCAAAAATACAAAAAGATGTTTTATTTAGATAGAAGTAGCTTAGACACATGTATTTTACCTTCCTAGAAGTCAATGGCATCTCTTTCAGTAGCTTGTATCCTCTTTCTTGCATCAACAAGGCTAGCTGGTAAAATTAGGGTTTGCTAGGGTTTGCATGTCCTTTCAGCTTTTCAGTTTCTTTTCGCAAGTAGATTAGCTTCCTTTGAGTTAGCTTCCATCCATCAGTTAAAAGGCTTCTTCTCAGAGCTCATAGAAGTTGGCTTAAGCTCCTAGTGGACTTGTGCCAGCTGACCAAGTGACAACTGTGGCAAGAGCTAGTACTTGTGCATATAGCACCATCGCTTCCAAGTTTGTTTCGAACTACCGGGTTGATAAAAGTAAAGAAGGGAATCCTAGGAGTTGCACCATTATTGCTGCAATACTGGAGCCCACCAGGCACAAGGAGGGAAACTTTTGCACTGTTTTCTCATAGAAGTTTGCCTGTTTCTGCCAAAACGCTTCTCTTGTTTATTTTTTAGAGATTCATTAGAGCAAAATGGTTGTTACATGGTGAGAATGTGAGCATGAATAAGAGGACACGATTTCTTTACATGATCCGGGTACAATGACTGCACTACAGAACTGTGGCCTACTGAAGTTTTTCCGCATTTCTAACATGAGGCAACAAATCAACTTGTTGCAATATTTCCTCGATGCTTGGGATCCTACCAACCAAGTGTTCTAGATTAGGGGAAAATCTATCCCCTTGACTGTTGTGGACATCTATTTTTTGACCTGTTTATCGAGGCATGGCACCCCTCTCTCATTATCAGGTTCTGCCCGCGGGGGTGAATCTGTGAGAGAGTACATTCACTGGCACTATAGAGAGGGATCTCAGCTAAGTACCGACGGCAAGATCAACATCGAAGATGTCACTGACCGGCCCTTGAGGACCATTCTGTTTACTTTTGCTACACTGGCTAGTAGTGCGGCTCTTCATAAAGCTAATAGGTCTTATATGTAGTACGCCTTGGAATGCCTTGAACTGAAAGTGTTCAACTGGTGTGATGCAGTACTCTCTCTGATGAAAGAACAACTAACCAAGGTGAAAAGCGGGAGATCCAAGAATTTTGGCTATGGTTCTATTTTGACCGCTTTCGCTTTGGAGAAGATCCCACTGATGTAGCCGCAGTACATCTCACTTGGTTTACCTCCACCGACTGAGCCACGGATGTAGAGATGGGACGACCTCATGTCCTGACATGCAGGCCAACCTAAAATTTCTTTCTCTGATACCTTCTTTGAGTGGTTCGACCATCAGGAGATGGTTTACGCCAAGTTTCCATACGTTGGCATGGATTTCTGGGGTGACTTGGATTTGGTGATGCCAGCTGGTGAGCAATGGGGTGCTATGGTTAAATTCTCTGACCATATCTCTGTTTATTGTTTTTATAATGTTCTTATGCTTTCTTTGATCAAGACTAATCAAAAATCATGTGCTCATGTAGATATTGGAACAGTTCGACCAGCAGTACGCCAAAGAGAACCAGCTGCCGCTCTGGCAGGACAAGCTGTGGGAAGGGCCATCCTCCGCGACCTTAACGTGGCCGAGACTCTTTCAGCATTACAGGATCAGGTTGAGGGTCTCACCCTTGGTATTCTGGACGTGAGGACCGATGAGCTGCCTCTGCGGTTGCAGTGACATACTACTGGCGTGCTGAGTCGATGGACTAGGCTTTTGTGCATGATTGTACAGGCAGTGACTTATTATCACCAGCATCATTAGACTAGGGTGCCCCATGGAATTTTGAGTTTTGGGTCATTTGACCAATTTTGTCTTGGTTAAAGAACATTATGTGTAAATCATAAATAGTTATATATGTATATTTTTGATTTTCGGAGCTTTATTTTGGTTAAGTTACATGATCTTGTTGCAAATATTGATATGATGCTTCTTTTTATAAATGTCACTATTGGAGAGGTAAATCCCCTCTACGGATAGAGGCGATCCCTACTAGCCCAAAAGGGGTCTAGCAATAATCAAACAATGCTACTCTGCAGGTTCCTAGTTGTAATTAACAAGTGGGTAAAAGAAACCTACTTGGATTCCAACGCTATGTTTGACGAAGAGATGATCCTCTCGCTCCTTCGCTCTAGCCGATCACAGTCCTCCACTATCCTCGCAGACAAACACCTGCAAAAGAAAAGAGGGAACAAACACAAGTTTAAAATCTACTAAAAACAACTATGTATCAGTCAGGAAAGATACAATTCACATTAATCATTCATAGGACAAATGGAAATGGAACCATAACAGTAGTCATCTATCTTTATTAATCAGAAAATAGAGTAAGGTACAACCAAAGTCCTGATGCTGAGTCCTTCTCTAGAGGGTCCAGCCAGCATGTCTTCCAAGCATTCAGCTTTGAAGTAGATCTCCCAAGTCAAAGAGGTCTCTCTCTCACATACAAGGCAACAAACTCATAACCTTCCTCAAGCTCTAAAGAAATCCTCACACAACACACCAAATGGCTACAAAGAGCAGCACTAATGCACTAAGAATTCCTCAATCAAAGTCTATATGTTCCAAACTAGCTGCTCATGGGCAATGGAGGAGGCTTATAAAGGAGAAGGAGTCTCCATGATTAGGTAAAGGATGAGCTTTCCCCCAAGGTAAGTGGATGATCAGTCGAACAGACATGCCAGAGAAAGGATGGCGACCTTAACAATGCTAACAGCCAAGTCTGGAGTCATCTGGAAGGCTGGATGTTAGAACAAACTCGCCTAAACAGGATCAGCACAAGTGCAAAACTGGGCTGGCGCGCTGGCATCGCAAATCAACTATAGAAGAGGTTTGGTCAGCGCGCAGTGATACAAGCGGAGGGCGCGCTGTTTTGTGAAATTTGACTAGCATGGAAAACACGTGTGCTTCCACGCTGGTAGCGCAGCAGTTACATTATCCTCTGCTAGTCAGCGCAGTTATTTTAGAAACAGATGCGATGATCCAATAAACTTAGGCAAAGAGGGTTTTAACTATTTTAGAGAGCATAGGGAAGGTGAATGTGACTTTATGACATAGTAGGGAGACTGACAGGATGACAGTGACATTTTACTATGTAACAGATGCCCCCTAAAGCATGAAGCCCTAGAGAGTGGGAGGGGTGAAATGCTTTACAAGACCGCTGGACTAGAACACCACCAGGGAGAACCTGCAGGCTGATACAACGGATATTCCAATTACATGTAGTCTAGGCATGGGCGTAGCCATCCAAAAGACATATGAAGAAGGTCTGTGGTATGGACGCAGCCACCCAGCTGAAGAGACCATAATAATAAGAGGTATGGTCGTAGCCATCCTTAAGAAGACTCAGGTATGGTCGCAGCCATCCATCAATGAGTCATGTAATGATGTCCCACAAAATCGCAACCTGGTCCATAATGAGCCAGAACCAGGGTCTTGCGCTCCATCCAAACCTGAACAAAGCACAAGTTCAAACCTGTGAATATAGGAGTCGAAGTCGAACATGCTTGAACATCGTCTGATTACCAGCCAATGATGAGAGCTGTTAACAGATGCGAGAGGGGCCACCAATGATGATGATGGTCCTCAAGGTAC
>APFE031095013.1:56076-68819 GCA_000404065.3 Pinus taeda | reverse complement strand
TATTAATAATACTTCGTTGTTTTTTTCATTTTACTTTATCACATGTATTGCAAATTTTTTTTTTTATTTTATATCTTGTAATGTAATACATCAATATATATTTACTTTTATTTTAGCATTAATGAAAATAAGATATTATCGTTAGATCTAAGACTTTTGTGATCCATAATGTAGAGAGCAGTATTTCACATTAATCACATACTAAGGATTGGGTCGACGTTTCGAACCAACTAATGTGTCCTGAGGATGAACCATATTAGTTGGTTCGAAACATCGACCCAATCTTTACTATGTGATAAATTTGAAAGACTGCTCTCTAGAAAATAAGATAGTTTGAAAAATTGCATATTAGAGAGGGATCTCATTCTTTGGGTTATGTAAAAGAGTTGGTGATTTGAGATAGTCGTGGGGTTAAAAGAATATGAATTTTAGGTTTGAGATGTGTGAAGAAAGAATATGAATTTTAGGTTTGTGATGTGTGAAAAAAGCTAAAGCTAACCACAATCATAGTAAATTTGTTTTTTAGATCAGTAACCCTAGTTTTGGGTAACTTCTCTTGTAATGAAATTTCATTAAATACAATTAAAAATATATAATTAGAAATCATTATATTTCATCAAATAAATAATTTTCAATTTATTATAACTTATAGAATATGGAATGAGAATTAAGAAACATGATTTAATATCCATTTACCCTATTTATAATAAAAACAACATAATAATAATAATCATAATTTAATTCCAATACTCCTATCATCACTATCCATCTTCTTTCTTTTCTTTGAAGATATGCTCCAAAAAGACCATTTTCTTTAATTAATAGCCACGTGTTAGCAATTTAGCAATTGATAAACACCATTAAAATATAACATACTACTAAAAAAAAGAGACTTGGAAAATGACTTTAGAGAGGTTGACAAGAGCTCTTGCTATCTTTAATGAAAGTGCCCCCATATCCTTCTTACAGCCCTATTGTCCCTATCTGCTATCCTAGTCAATCTCTTAACTTGTTGAACCTTGTATTTAGCTATATTTAATATAGGCAAATGCAGGCCACCATCATCAAATGTATGGACATTGCTTCATCTCCCTAAATATATCCAATATCACTGAAGCTCAGATATCCAGTCAAATAGATTGTGGAGTTGAGATATATTAAAGTTTTGAGTGGCCCGTTTATGAATATCATAATGACACATACTTTAGACCCCGGAAATGGATATGCATATCATTTCCATCCACGAAAAGTAGAAAAGGTGAGCAGTCGCCAGAAATTAAAGTGAAAATAAATGCGGAGGCGGCTCTGCCGCTTATATTTTCTTCATTGTGTGGACAATGTGGGAGGCCTTTTTGCAGATGGGTCTTGGCCAATGATTTTTGAGCCAAGTCTGAATATTCCTAGCAGGTCAGATGCATTATTGGTGAGTCAAAAGAGACTGTGCTGACATGTCAACTGCCGAACTGGTAGTGTTGTTGAGTTAATGAGTGGCTAAGTTTTGAGGATGGTTGAGCTTTGGGTAGCTGGCAAACCAACTCAGCTGCTGAGTGGCACAGTAGTTTTAGGTTTTCCGTTGATAATGTTTGTTTTGTTGAGCACTATCACCAAGGCGAATCAATAGAAAGTTTACATTGCACCTCATCGTTCTAATGTTAGTTATACGTGTGCACACAAGTCAATTTTAATTACTGATTCATATTTTTAATTATTTTTAATAAAATTATTAACTAGTTTATATTTATTTTAATTCTAGATTTACATGACATTACATTACAACATATCTATCATACTACATTAGAAAATACTTTTCAGAACAATAAGTAAACTAGTCTAGATCTATTTTAACTCTGGATTTACTAAGCTCCGAAAGGGATAAAAATCTCTTGTCATTTTAAAAGAGGTTTGCATCTCAAGAGATTTGATCCCTTTGCTTGGTAGATCCTAAGTTAAAATGGATGTAGGATGATTTAATTTCTCCTTTTAAATAAGTTAATACCACATGAATATCATGGGTATTTTTATTTTTATTATTATTTTATTTTTGTAAGGTTATTTTTTTTTCTACTTTTATTTTTCTATTTTATTTTGGCCAAGTTAAAATGTTTACATTACATTAATCTTTTTATTTTTTATTTTTTAACATTACATTGGAATCTCTACCACAATGGGCTAGAGAGTCCCTCTTGGTGCAACCAACTTAGATCCATCTTAACTACAGATCTACCAACCACCAAGAGGGATGTAATCTCTTTTCACTCTAAAAGAGATTTGCATATCAAGGAATTTGCTACCCTTGGTAGATCTAGAATTAAGATGGATCTAGGTTACTTTAATTATTAATTATAATTATAATTATTAATTTATTTTTTATTTTTAGTTTTAGTTTTAGTTATATGTAATTAGGCAAGTCAAATGTTTTATTATGATTATTATTAATTATAATTTAAAATATGGACTATTGTATGAACATCTTCAGCCTAAAAAGTGTTTGGTATATTTATTTCATCCATCATTTCTCTTGCCAATTACGACACTGATCTATTCCATCTTTCAGCGACACTATTTTGTTATGAGGTATTAGCAATAGTCAACTATATGCTTATGCCATGTTCTTCACAAAAGTTATTGAACTCATTTAAAATGAACTCCCCACCCTTGTTTGACATTACACACTTTAGTTTGCAATCATTTTGGTTCTCAACCATGGCTTTGATGATATTGAAATTTTCAAATGCTTCAGATTTCTCCTTTAGAAATGCAACCCAAGTAAGTCTAGTATAATCATCAATAATCAACATGAGCTATATCTCACCACTTGGAGTCACATTTCTTACGGGCCCACATAAGTTCATATGGACTAATTGTAATGACCGAGTGGATGAATTTTCTTTGGCCTTGAAAGGAACTTAGATGTGCTTGTTAATTTGGCATGATTTATAGATTTTGTTACTTTGGTTAAAAATTGTGGCAAGTCTCCTACAATGCCCTTTCTTTGGAGCTTCACAATATGTTCAAAACTCAAGTTTCCTAGTACTTTGCGCCACAACTAGCTCTCATCAAGCTTCCCCAAATAACAATTCCTACTTTCTTCATTGAGTATGTGCACATTATTCAAGGTTCTCACTCTCTTTACTATCACTTTCCTATTGTTTTATGAATTTATCTAACAACCTTTAGAATGAAAGGTAGCATCATACCCTTGGTCACACATTTGACGTATACTTCATAGATTATACTTGAGCTCATTTATAAGGAGGATGTTCTGAGCTTTACCTCTTCCATTGTCCAACCTTACCCTTCATTTGTGCATGATGTTTCTTAGGGAATCATTACCAAAAATGATACCTCTTGTCTTTTTTTTCATTTGGTGACAAGAACTTGCTTCTATCACCAGTCATATTGTTAGAGCATCCACTATTCACATACCAATGACTTCCTTGGTTTTGACCATACAAGATAATGCCATATTCTTATTTATTTTCTTCCTTTTTCTTCCTCTAGGTCATGGGTTCTTCTTGTGTTTGTTTAATCTAAGGAGGTGATTTAAAATTGTTGGTTCTACACTCAACCACTTTATGTCCATAATTTTGGCAGTTATATCATTCAATATCATCAATTAAGGGAACCAAAGGATTATTGTCCCTCAGATTATTTCTATGTGAAATTACAAATATGTTACCTTTGTTTGACTGATAAATTTCATTGCTTCTATTTCTCATGTGACTGTTTCCAAAATATGCTCTATAGTTTGTAGCTTTATCTCCAATTTTTGCACATGAAAAATAGTAACCATTGAAAATGTTATGGTGTCTGGGAGAAAATTGGCTTTGAGGATGTGATTTTCTTGTTCTTTGATATCTTTGTCTCTGTTGATTTTTCATTCATTCTCTATGGTTATTCAAATTGTTGTTATGAAATTTTCATTATTGTTGTTGAGATGTATTGATGCCCTTTTCCTTTCTTTGTTGGTGTTGATGTTTCACTTGATAAAGGTGATGGTTGTTATAAACTTTCCCTTGTTGTTGTTGATTTCTTTTGGCTATATTGTTGTTGGGTCCTTTGATTACTTCAACATAGTCGATCGATTCTTTATCTTCATATTTCTTAGTGCTTGATTCTCCTTCATAGCCTACACTAGTTTTGATAAGAGGTGATCTTTGAATACTCAGAATCTCACCTAACTTATTAAATCCTTCAATAAAATTTAAGTTCTAGTTCACTTGGGTTTTGGATTTTTTTAATTCATTTCTAAGTGAGACTATTTCTTCTTTTATTTTTTCACACTCCTTGCCCTTCACTTTTAGTTATTTTAACAAGATGTCTTCATTTTTCTTTTCTTATTCTAGCTTAACTTTAAGAAGAAGAAGTGATGAATATTTAGATTTATCCTTTTCTTCTTCACATTCTGCCAACATCTCTTTCTACTTCTTATTCTTTTCCCTAAGCCTTTGAATTTCTACTAAGGCGCCAATCAATTCACATTTTATGTATTCTTCAACCTCTTCTTCATTGAACTCATCTTGACATTTATCTAGAGTTTATAAGGCCACGAACATAAATTCCCTTTTTTTCTTTCAGTCTTTCTTCATCAGAGAATTGCTCATCTTCATGTTTTAAGGAATTGTTGCCTTCTTGGTTATATAAACTCTTATTTTTTAGCTTATTTTCCTTCTTTAGTTTCCTATATTTATTCTTCTTTGTATTATCATATTCATACTTTTTCTTCCTTGTATGGACATTCAGATGCATAATGACCTACTTTTCCACAATTTAAGCATTTGAAGTGTAACTTACCCTTGTACATTCCAGATCCTCTCTTCAATGTTCTAGCAAACTTTGTCTCTTCTTCATTATATCCACAGCTCTAGTATTCTAGATATTATTCACTTTCCCTATCAACTTTGAAGGAAGCCTCCCTTGATGTAGATTTACCTTTTGAAGTTCGCATTTTATAGGCTATCAATGCTCCTTGCTATTGATCAACTGTCAATATGTTGAGATCTTGCATTTCCTCAATGGCTAATACTTTGCCATTGAATCTAGCTATAAGAGATCTCAACACCTTTTCAACTATAAAGGAGTCATCCATGGTTTCATCAAGTCACCTTATGGTGTTAACTGTTTCATACACTTGAAGAACTAATTTGGCTATGTCCTCATCCTCTTTCATCTTTAATTATTCAAATTGCATTTTGTAGCCTTAGACTTTGGATTTCTTTACTTTACTATCACCTTCATAAAAACTCTCCATCTTATTATGCGCAATGCATGAGTTTAACTAACTTGAATTTAGGAAAAACACTTAGGATTCATTCATGGCTTTAGAATTGTTAGTGAAATCAAACTCGTCATTTTTATTAACTAATGCATTCGGATTTTTATAACTGTTCTATACTATGTCCCAGACATCTACAACAAGATGCATTATGTCCCAGATATTTTATATAGAACATCCTCTCGAACATGGAATTACATCATTAACAAAATCAAAGGAAAAATGGAAAACTAAGGGGCTCACTGGCTAAATTTAGCAATACAAGTGGTCCTCTCCAAGGAAGTTTTGACAACGATTCCCTTATTCAAATTCTCATCTCTTTTAGCTCCCAAGCATATTATTTTCTGCCTATGGAGTCTTATTAGAAAATTCTTATGGGAAGGAGGAAAAACCTCTACAAAAAAAATTCCACCAAGTTAAATGGGCCACTGTTAGAGCTCCCAAACTTCATGGTGGCGTGGGTATTAGGGATACTTCCTTGTCTAATATTGCCTTTGGTGTCAAGCTAGAATGGAATCTTAGGGCTAACCCAGATTCATGGTGGGACCAAATCTTGAGGAATAAATATCATCAATCATCAGAAGTAGGTTCTATCAGACAATGCTCCCCCTATCTGGAAGCTTATATCTTTGACATAATTCTTGATCAATACACATCTCAATTGGATCCCAGGAAAAGGAGAATTTATGAGACTCCGGTAGGACTACTTTCTACATCAAGATCCATTAGTTCCATGTGAGGAATTGAGATCATTAAGAGAATATATGTAGATAAATGGAATAATAACTCTAGCTCAAATCTCTCAATGGAACAAGGAAGGCCTATGGGTTGGTTGGAATATGGGGGCTCTTCTTGAAAATATCAAGCCTATTGGAGAATTATTGGAAAATAAATTGTTAGGAAGTGCTCCGGTCAATCGACGCCTCCAAGATAAGATAGGGTGGAAATATTCTGCATACATAGTCAAAGAAGGATATTCGGGCTTACTCTTCCAATCAAGAATCCCCCCAAGTTTGCTATCTAAAATAAATTGTGGGATCTTACTCTTCCAAAAGTTAATATTTTCTATTGGATTTTGTTTCATAAAAAGATTCTAACTTTGGAAAACTTAAGGAAGAGAGGAATAAAGGGCCCATTAATATGCCCTATGTTTAAATCCTAGGAATAATATATCCTTCACCTCATTCTTGGAAGTTACTTCACCAAATCAGTTTGGTCTATTCCCCTTGGACCTATTTTCTCAAATGCCATATTCTTATTTATTTTCTTCCTTTTTCTTCCTCTAGGTCATGGGTTCTTCTTGTGTTTGTTTAATCTAACGGGATGATTTAAAATTGTTGG
This sequence comes from Pinus taeda, assembly GCA_000404065.3. NCBI lineage: Eukaryota > Viridiplantae > Streptophyta > Pinopsida > Pinales > Pinaceae > Pinus > Pinus taeda. The sequence continues at coordinate 62,203 of APFE031095013.1, read as the reverse complement.
TTCTACACTCAACCACTTTATGTCCATAATTGTGGCAGTTATATCATTCAATATCATCAATTAAGGGAACAAAAGGATTATTGTCCCTGAGATTATTTCTATATGAAATTACAAATATGTTACCTTCGTTTGACTGATAAATTTCATTGCTTCTATTTCTTATGTGTCTGTTTCCAAGATATGCTCTATAGTTTGTAGCTTTATCTCCAATTTTTGCACATGAAAACTAGTAACCATTGAAAATATTATGGCATCTAGGAGAAAATTGCCTTTGAGGATGTGATTTTCCTGTTCTTTGATATCTTTGTCTCTGTCAGTTTTTCACTCATTCTCTATGGTTATTCAAATTGTTGTTACGAAATTTCCATTATTGTTGTTGAGTTGTATTGATGTCCTTTTCCTTTCTTTTTTGGTACTGATGTTTCACTTGATAAAGGTGACGGTTGTTATAAACTTTCCCTTGTTGTTGTTGATTTATTTTGGCTATATTGTTGTTGGGTCCTTTGATTATTTCAACATAGTCGATTGATTCTTTATCTTCATATTTTTTAGTGCTTGATTCTCCTTCATAGCCTACACTAGTTTTGATAAGGGATGATCTTTGAATACTCGGAATCTCACCTAACGTGTTAGATCCTTCAATAAACTTTAAGTTCTAGTTCACTTGGGTTTTGGATTTTTTTAATTCATTTCTAAGTGAGACTATTTCTTCTTTTATTTTTTCACACTCCTTGCCCTTCTCTTTCAGTTATTTTAACAAGATGTCTTCATTTTTCTTTTCTTATTATAGCTTAACTTTAAGAAGAAGAAGCGATGAATATTTAGATTTATTCTTTTCTTCTTCACATTCTGCCAACATCTCTTTCTACTTCTTAGTCTTTTCCCTAAGCCTTTGAATTTCTACTAAGGCGCCAATCAATTCACCTTTTATGTATTCTTCAACCTCTTCTTCATTGAACTCATCTTGACATTTATCTAGAGTTTCTAAGGCCATGAAGATAAATTCCATTTTTTTTCTTTCACTCTTTCTTCATCAGAGGATTGCTCATCTTCATCTTTTAAGGAATTGTTGCCTTCTTGGTTATAGAAACTCTTATTTTTTAACTTAAATTCCTTCTTTAGTTTCCTATATTTATTCTTATTTGTATGATCATATTCATTCTTTTTCTTCCTTGTATGGACATTCAGATGCATAATGACCTACTTTTCCACAATTTAAGCATTTGAAGAGTAACTTACCCTTGTACATTCCAGATCCTCTCTTCAATGTTCTAGCAAACTTTGTCTCTTCTTCATCATATCCACAACTCTAGTATTCTAGATATTATTCACTTTCCCTATCAACTTTGAAGGAAGCCTCCCTTGAGGTAGATTTACCTTTTGAAGTTTGCATTTTATAGGCTATCAATGCTCCTTGCTATTGATCAAATGTCAATATGTTGAGATCTTGCATTTCCTCAATCGCTAATACTTTGCCATTGAATCTAGCTATAAGAGATCTCAACACATTTTCAACTATAAAGGAGTCATCCATGGTTTCATCAAGTCATCTTATGGTGTTAACTATTTCATACACTTGAAGAAATAATTTGGCTATGTCCTCATCCTCTTTCATCTTTAATTATTCAAATTGCATTTTGTAGCCTTGGACTTTGGATTTCTTTACTTTACTATCACCTTCATAAAAACTCTTCATCTTATTATGCACAATGCATGAGTTTAACTAACTTGAATTTAGGAAAAACACTTATGATTTCATTCATGGCTTTAGAATTGTTAGTGAAATCAAACTCGTCATCTTTATTAACTAATGCATTTGGATTTTTATAACTGTTCTATACTATGTCCCAGACACCTGCAACAAGATGCAACCCAGATATTTTATATAGAACATCCTCTCGAACATGGAATTACATAATTAACAAAATCAAAGGGAAAATGGAAAACTAAGGGGCTCACTGGCTAAATTTAGCAATATAAGTGGTCCTCTCCAAGGAAGTTTTGACAACAATTCCCTTATTCAAATTCTCATCTGTTTTGGCTCCCAAGCATATTATTTTCTGCCTATGGAGTCTTATTAGAAAATTCTTATGGGAAGGAGGAAAAACCTCTACAAAAAAATTCCACCAAGTTAAATGGGCCACTGTCAGAGCTCCCAAACTTCATGGTGGCATGGGTATTAGGGATACTTCCTTGTCTAATATTGCCTTTGGTGTGAAGCTAGAATGGAATCTTAGGGCTAACCCAGATTCATGGTGGGATCAAATCTTGAGGAATAAATATCATCAATCATCATAAGCAGGTTCTATCAAACAATGCTCCCCCTATCTGGAAGCTTATATCTTTGACATACTTCTTGATCAATACACATCTCAATTGGATCCCAGGAAAAGGAGAATTTATGAGACTTCGGTAGGACTATTTTCTACATCAAGATCCATTAGTTCCATGTGAGGAATTGAGATCATTAAGAGAATATATGTAGATAAATGGAATAATAACTCTAGCTCAAATCTCTCAATGGAACAAGGAAGGCCTATGGGTTGCTTGGAATATGGGGGGTCTTCTTGAGAATATCAAGCCTATTGGAGAATTATTGGAAAATAAATTGTTAGGAAGTGCTCCAGTCAATCAACACCTCCAAGATAAGGTAGGGTGGAAATATTCTTCATACTTAGTCAAAGAAGTATATTCGGGCTTACTCTTCCAATCAAGAATCCCCCCAAGTTTGCTATCTAGAATAAATTTTGGGATCTTACTCTTCCAAAAGTTAATATTTTCTATTGGATTTTGTTTCATAAAATGATTCTAACTTTGGAAAACTTAAGGAAGAGAGGAATAAAGGGCCCATTAATATGCCCTATGTTTAAATCCTATGAATAATATATCCTTCACCTCATTCTTGAATGTTCCTTCACCAAATCGGTTTGGTCTATTCCCCTTGGACCTATTTTCTCAAATGCTCGTTGGCCTAATGGGATTCAAGATGTCTTTGCTAAATGGAAGAAACACTATTTGGGTTCCCTTCAATCCAAATCTTCTTTCAAATCTTTTTGGATTGTTATTCCTAAATATATCTATTAGAAAATTTGGTTATCTAGAAATTATGTGATTTTCAAAGACTCTTCATGGTCATCTAAGTCTATTTCTTTAAAGGCCCTCTCCTTTTTCCTTTAGGTCAACCCACTTAGTAGAGAGGCTTCCTTGGATCCTCTCGAACACAAATGAGTCAGTTCCCTCTCCCATGGGATCTGTCTTGTTTAATCTCCTTCCTCCAATCCTTAGTTCCTTCTTAGAAGTTGTTGTTGTCACAAACATAATTGGATGACTAGAAGTTGCAACAGAGAAAATGGATTCCACATTTTGACGGGGCTTCAAAAAGAAACCCAGGGGTAATGGGAGGGGGAGGAATTTTATCGAGAGGGAACAACTGAAGGTGCCAAAGATAAAGGTGTGGATTATTTAATTATCTTAGGTGGCTCCTTACTTTTCATCTAATATCTAAATAATGGAAAGAACTCAAAAGAAAACTCTTTGGATAGGATTCTCTAGAGAATTGGAAGTGTTTTGGAATCTTTTCATTATAGAAACTCATTCCACATTCTTAGAACTAATAATATTGAGGTTGATATGACGAAAAACCATGTGTACTCTCTAGATGAATCTGGGCTCAAGATTAATGAGAAAAGAATCAAACGTTTAACTACCTAATGGCACATATGGCACTCAAAATGTGGATCACCTTAAGGCATTTATTATGTTGGATATTTAATGTTTCATTAAGCAATCTCATATATTCCCTCCAGCCCACTCATTTCCTTTCTCGGTCATTCTCTGCCCCCTATAATGATGACCCGTCATTCATCTAAGCATATGTGTGGTATTCTGTTTCCATAATTTCTCTATTAAAATTGTCAAGCCATCTCATTCGTCGTCATGCAAGGGTCATTCTCCCTGTCTCGCATGCTCAAGACATCAAACCTCATGCTCTTGCGCATTGGAATTACCCTTCATGCACAATAATGATGTATCTCTCTAGTCGATGCACATAAAAATTTATTTTAATGGAGTTTGAATTTGTGTGGATTGACAAAAATAGGAGAGTTAAATTCATAAGATGCAATCCTTCAAAAACATTCCATCCTATGTTCCTTTCCCCAAAGGTCATATCTTCCTAGTTGGTTGTGAAGTTGTCTCGGGTTCGAATCTCAGTCTCAACTATGGTGTTAAGACAAATCCCTCTCTAGCATCTTTGTAAAGTGCTCCAATTTAGGGTCTATCTATTCATTAGGTTGGTGATAGGGTGGGTTGGGTATTCTAACTCGTGGATTTTCTAGTGCTCAAGATTCACACACTCGGAGGAAAATTAAAAAAACCTAGGAAAATTTCATTCAAAGTTCTTCAACTCGACACAAATCCAAAGCACGAAAGGTACTCTCAAATTTTCAATATTTATTTCTATAAGTCTCTGCTGGGTTGGAAATTCCTCAAAGATAATCCCCCTCCTTAGTTCCAGAATAGATAATGGGAAATTAATTAAGTTATGTTTAGTTAATTTGGTGAAACCTACAACTATATTTGGAAATTGGGTCAATTTTATGGTGCATACTATTCTGAAGCGTCGGGTTAATTGCTTGCCTCCCTCCATCATTAGTTGAGAAGGTATCAAAAGTTTGCCAAGGTTGTTATTCTATGTCTCTCTTTTGGGCCTAGGTTTTGTTTAGAGAAGTACAATGAATACTTATTCAGACTCTGACTCTTTGTTAGTAGATAGTCCTTGGTCTCATTGCTTGTCCATACATGAAGCACTTCATAGGGCCAACTATGATTTGTAGGTAAAGTTCCACCAGATGTCCCATGCTCAGATTGAGCTTACTGACAAGCTTATGTCCCTCTGTTTCTAGTTCTCTCAATTGTTTAATGAAGTAGATGCCCTCAGAAATATCGTTATGGATATGAATTTGAGTGAAGAAGCTCCAGCAGATTTAGACAAGCACTAGGATGATCTTGGCAAGTGTGAAATCGACCTTAACAAGCCAGCCCCATCCAACAATTAACATAGTAGCAAGTGATGTCATCTCTCTCATGCATAGAGAAGATAGAGGATCAAGTTGTGGAATGAACTACTTGAATAGGTATAAGGGTGGTAGGAACTCATAAGCGAGCTTGAGATTAGTTTGTTGTAAGGCCTATTATTGAGGCATACATATTGTAGTGTAGTGACAAATGGAGATATATGATAAGTTGTGAAATGGGCCACTTGAATAGATATAAGGCTAGAAGTGGTATTCATATGCTAGCTTGAAGGGGAAATGTGAAATAATTAATGAACCATATATTAAAAAACTTAAGAATATAAAAACTAATGACCAATATATTCCAATAGATGGTAAATTTTTTATATGAACTTCAACAAAGAAATATAAATCATATATATAATAGCTCATTTAGCTCAGTTGTTAATTGCTTATAAATTATTATAAAAACATGTTAAATAAGAAAGAAATTACCATAATTTGAGCAATATTGATATAGATATCCTATCCATATCCAAATATTATTGTATGGAGACTTTGGAGTTTTCGGAGTTGAATCATTAAAAGTTTTGTGTGGCGCTTATGAATACCAAGGTGACAGATACCTTAGACCAGGGAAATAGATATGAATGCGACTCCAAGACGCAAACAGTAGAAAAGCTGAGCGATGGCTATTCGTCAGAGATGAAAGGGTGACAAATCAGAGTCTGGGAGCCATAAAAGCCAGAGGAGGCTCTGCCACTTATATTTTCTTAATAATGTAAGCCATATGCATGACATTTATCCACTTATATTTTCTTCGTAGTGTAAGCCATATGCATGACATTTATCCACTTATATTTTAAGATGGTTTTTCATAAATGATGGTGTTGAGAACTTTATTGAGAGACAGATTATGATGGTGTTGAGAGCTTTAGTGAGAGAGATGCTTCATTATTTTTTTTATTTGAATCCAGTATTTTTTTTAAATAAAAATTAAATCATTTTTAATTTAAATAAAAAGGTTAATTATACTAGTACAATTATATTTATTACCAACGAAATGGGCAAACTGTACTATAATGGAATATAGTTGATTTAAAATAATGGAA
>APFE031095013.1:29922-55269 GCA_000404065.3 Pinus taeda | reverse complement strand
TTTGATTAGTTATCGATTTTTATAAGGAAATTGGTAAAAGTATTTTACTCTTACTTTTAATTAAAAATAAAATATTTGATGTCCATATAAAATCACACACTAAAAGACAATTTATTTTTGACCACTTTTTTGTTTTTATACAGATATATTAGAGTTCTTGATTTTATTTTGTTCAATTGTATCTCACATTGTTATATATGGATGGGTCTTGTGGAGAAGAAGCCAACTAAGGAGGAAAGAAAAAATGATGACGGTTAGGGTTTGAAGAATACATATTCAAACTGTAGTAAGACTACCAATTCTAGATGAAGATAGTGCCAGAGCGGCAGAGCTTCACAAAAGAGGGCAGGTTTTGACCCTACAGATGAGAAATGCAGGGTCCAATGGGACCCCATCTTATAAACAAGCAATGATGCACAAGGGTAAAACTGTACTGGACGGGTTGAAAATCTCAAGTTCTGAGAAGACAAGAAAGGAGGATTCGACAAATAAAGAAAAGCTAAACAGCAAGGGCAAAGATACCCAGAAACTAAAAGAAATCATTAGAGGCGACAGCAAAGCTGACAAAGACAAGGAAAACTATACCCCTGAACAGAAATCACAAGAAAAGGAGCTTGAGGATGAACGATCAGGGAAAAAGAAGGAGTCAAACCAAGATAAGGCAAGACAGGAAGGAACAGACACGGGAGCTAGAAAGAAACGGACCCAGGGACCGTGCAAGCCTAAAGCAATTGAAACCCTAAGGGTAATAATCTCTAACCCAAAACTAGAAGCGTATAGAGAACACATGGCTGAACATGCAGTGTTCTGCAAGTTTATGGGTTTCTAGCCAACAAAACGAGCCCTGTGCTTGTGGATCAAGTAGCAATGGAAACCCAGAGGAGATGTCAGACTCCACCTAGGAGCCAAAGGCTTCCTCACAGTGGTATTCACCAATCTGGATGACAAGGATCACATCTTTGATGGAGGCCCGTATTTCTTCGCCTCAGTAGGTCTATACATGAGACCTTGGAAGCCCAACTTCACACCAAAACAAGAAACCTTCAAACAGGTACCGGTCTAGATCCACCTGTTTTCTCTACCCATTGACTACTGGGGACGTGCAGCACTTGAACAGATAGGAAATAAGTTAGGAACCTTCATCAAAGCCTCAGAGGCAACATTACAGAAGAGATACACCTCATGTGCTAGGATCTGTGTCGAGATGGATGTTTCGGGAGCTCTACATGAGGGTCTATGGTTGGAATACAGAGATGAAGCGTATTTTCAAGCCATAGACTATGAGCAAATCCCATTTTGCTGCAGGAAATGTCATGAACATGGGCATCTGATCAGAGAATGCTCAATGAACAGAACGATGGAGAAACCCAAGGAAAACACAGGGGCTAAGAATAAGGAGAAACCCAAGGAAAACACAGGGGCTAAGAATAAGGAGCCTTTTATTCAACCTCATGCTAGACAGTGAGTAAACAAAAGACAAAAAAATAAAGCAAGTACCTCCTTCAGAAGCACAAGTAATGCTTTTGAGGTGTTGGAATCAGAGATGGAACCAGAGGACACCACACAAGAGCGGGATTCATTGCGAGAAAGTCAGACCACAACCACACTAGGGCACAATAACCCCTTGTTAATCCAGCAAACAACTTCCCTCTTGTTCCGGGACCAACAGAAGGACTAGAAGAGGATTCAGAAATGATGACTAGTGAAATGGGACTCGAGGATATGGAACTAAGTGACATCTTGGAACAGGAAGGAATGGACCTACCAAACATGGTAGAACAATGGAAAAAGAAAGGCATTGAACACTTATCGGAAGAGGAGGTGAACAGAATCAACACGCTATTCATAGCAAGACAACAAGCAGAGATGGATATGCAGTGAAGAAGCACGGGAACAGCAAAAGGCCTAGGGGTGAGAGCTCAGGGGCTGCATCAAACTACAACCAACCTAAATCACTGGAAAAAATGAGGACGAAGAACAAACAATGAAGCATTACAAGAGCTTGGTCAAATGCTCCTAAACTCAGGTAAGATGAAAGCCCTTAAGATGTTTACACTTACCTCCTAAAAATTCGTTTATTATGAAAGTACTTTCATGGAATGCTAGGGGAAATAGCCTAAACAAGCAGAGGTTATTAAAGAAGAAAGTCAAAAAGAAACAACCAGATCTGATTTTTTTGCAAGAAACTAAATGCTCCAAGAAAATGATGGAAAACATCATTAAAAAAATGGGCAAAAGGATGGAATGTCTGGAAACAGCAAGCAATGGATGGGAAGGGGGCTTGGCCATTCATTGGGATCTCAGGTTATCCAGCTTATATCTTCTGAAGCAGCTCAATCTCACATCTCAATAGAAATCCAAATAGTAGGGCAACCCAACACTTATCTATGCACAAATGTCTATGGCCATCAAAAACTAGAGGAAAAATAGCTATTGCTTAGAGGTCTATCCAACCTGCAGCAGAGATATCCCCAAGCAAAAGCTATTTTTGGAGGAGACTTTAATATGATTACTTCACTTACAGAAAAAAAAAAGGAGGAACCAGAACACTCAACCGGGATGCTGAAGCTTTCAAATACTTTATCAAAGCAGCCAAGCTGGTAGACATCATCCCTAAGAGCGGAGTTTTCACATGGAACAATAAAAGAGGAGGTGATAGGCAAATCGCCTCTAGACTGGACAGGTTCTTAGTAGCTGAAACCATCCTTCTGGAAGGGATCACTATGGATTTGGACATACTACCTAGTGGAGGGTTAGACCACCGGCCCATAATAATGAATGCAGCCATCCTAAGCACACTGAGGAATAAGCCCTTCAGATTGAAATTTTTTGGCTCAGTCATCCAGAGTTTACATTGAAAATAAAACAATGGTGGAGTGAACCGATAGGTATAAGAGGCACTAAGATGTACATGCTCCAAGATGAATTTAAACATATCAAAACCAAGTTAAAACACTGGAATCAAGAAGTCTTCGGCAACATATTTAAAGAAAAGAACGTGTTGGAGGAGCAATTGGAACAGATTCACAAGGAATGGATCCAGGGGAATATTACTCAAGAAACTAGAAACACAGAACGAAAGCTCATGCAAGAATGGCAGACCAGATGTCAACAGGAGGAGACTCTATGGAAGAAAAAATCTAGAATTCAGTGGCTTAAGGAAGGTGAAAAGAACACAAAATTCTTTCACAGATCTACCATTGATCACAGGAGTGCTAATAAAATCTTAAGAATAAAGGATGATCAGGGGACCTCTGTGCAAACACATCATGAAATATCAGCCCTTCTCATAAACCATTTCAGCCAAATAGCTTTGGAACCCAACATCGATAGAGAGGAAGCCATTAAGGATCTAATGACTTATATTCCCAAGCTTATTACAGAGGATCAAAACAAGGCTTTAAATCGAGAAATTACCTTGGAATAAGTGGAAGAAGCAGTGAAAGAAATGCCCAATGGTAAGGCTCTAGGACCGGATGGTTTCACCATCGACTTTTACAAAGCTTGTTGGGATATAATCAAAACAAAAGTTTGGGAAGTGGTGGAGGATTCCCGACACTCTTCTTCCATCCTAAAATCCCTCAACTCTACGTTCATAACCATTATACCAAAGGAGGAGAAAGCAAACACTTCGTTGAAGTTTCGACCAATTGCTTTGTGCCATGTTCTGTACAAGATTATATCTAAAGTCATAGCTAATAGACTAGACAATTCTTCCAGGAATCATCTCAGAAGAACAATCTAGTTATGTAGAAGGGAGATAGATTATGGATAACATATTGCTAGCTCAAGAGATGATTCACACCCTCCAAACTCAGAAAAAAGTTGGCATGCTAATGCAGTTGGATCTTTCGAAGGCTTATGATAAAGTCAGTTGGCAATACTTGGAGGTTATTCTTACTGCATTTGGCTTTGTGAAGGGAGTGGATAATTTGGATCCTAGCCCTGATCAAGTCTACCAGATTCTCAATTCTAGTTAACGGAGCTCCCACAAACCAGTTCACACCTTCTCGTGGCATCAGGCAAGGGGATCCCCTGTCCCCCTTCTTGCTTATAATATTAATGGAAGGTCTTAGCCGGCTTATCAGAAAAGATAAAGAGGATGGCTTGATTTAGGGACTTCAACCCCTACCATCGTGCCCTGTAACCACTCATCAGCAGTTTGTCAATGACACAATGCTGCATGGCAGGCCCTCAGTCAAAGAAGCTCTTGGTTTCAAAAACATTCTCAATCATTTCAGCCTTGCTTCAGGTATGGAACTCAATCTAGCTACATTTTCCATATTCTTTTTTAGCAGGCACCTAGTAGTCCAAAAAAACCTATCTAATGTCCTCGGATTCAAGAGGTGTAACCTCCCATCCACATACCTAGGCATTCCTCTAACAGACAAACCCTGACAAAAATTTCACTAGGAAAAAATGATCACCAATCTAGAGAAGCGAAGTTAGCATTGGACTCATAGGACCCTTAACTTTGCAGGCCGCCTTGTCCTTACCAAATCTGTCCTCCGAGCTATTCCTCAATTCATGCTATTTATTCTCCCAGCACCTAAAGGTGTTCTTCAAAAAATTCATATCATCCAAAAAGCTTTTCTTTGGTCGGGAAACTCAGTTAAACAGAAGTGGTCTTTAATGGCATGGGACAAGATCTGCAACCCCAAACACCTGGGTGGATTAAATTTTCAGGACCCTTATACCGTCAACCATGCTTGTGGAGCTAAGTTATGGTGGACTTGGGTTAAAGAACTGATCATACCCTGGGCCAGACATTGGAAAGCGAAGTATATAGTTTAATTACAGCCCTCGGAATCTAATTAGGATGCAGGAACTGCCAAACGGATCTCCAATCTGGAACCTTGCTAGAAATAATCGAGGCATGATTCAGGAACAGAATTTTTGGGAAGTCTGTAATGGACAGACTGCTCTGTTCTGGGAGGATGCATGGCAGCAATTACCTAGGCTGGAAAGCCTAGATTTCCTCACCATTCAGAGAAGAAACCAGGAACTAGGGAAGATAATCGTGAATCATTACTAGAAGCCTAACAACACTAATCAAGCTTGGCAATAGTGGATCTTCAACGATACATTGCAACCAAAAGAGGAGGACAACATTATGAGGGCACTGCAAATAGAGTTGGCTAAAAGGAAAATAAGAAATGCTTATGATGCAGATCAATTGCGTTGGGGCAAGCTCGAGGGCGGTAATTTCTGCCTCAAAGAAGCAAGAGGATATATCGAAGGAAGAGACCAAAGGGAAAAAGTCAATTGATATAACAAAGTTTGGGATGCTGAACTTTGGCTGAAGATTAAAACCTTTCTTTGGCTCTTGATGCACAAAAGAACTCTTACATGGGAGAACCTTCGAAAAAAAGGGTTCATAGGCCCCTCACGCTGCCCCCTGTGTGAAAATGAGGAAGAGTCCATGAACCATCTCCTCAATATTTGTAGCTGGACGGAAAGCCTATGGAACTGGATGGAAACCATATTCAAAAGCACGGTCAGAAACAGAGACTCAATACATGAAAGCATAGGGGATTGGCAAAGTAATTTTTCCAAATCCCAAACAATCAGTACATTATGGAAACTAATCCCTGGATTCATAGTGTTTCAAAATGAAGCAAAAACCATAGAATTTATCAGAGCTACCATACTGCAAAACGTGAGGGAAACGACTCTCAACAGATGGAAAGCAGAACAGAACAAGGATCTCTCAGTGACTGACTTACTGATTCTGCAGACTTTTGGAATTGAGGCAAGCACCATCTCTAGTCCATCTGAACCGTGACAGAAGCAAGGCCCATCCTTGAATGTCTAGACACCACCACGAACAGCCTTTCACAAACTCAACTTCAACGGGGCTTCTCAAGGTAATACTGGACCGACAGGAATATGAGGGGTCATCCGAGATTACAAAGGGGAAATTCAACATATTTTCAGCCAATCTTTGGGAGAAGGAACCAACAATGAGATGGAATTTGTGGCGTTAGAACAAGGGCTCCGAATACTCGTTCGCCTGGGAAAAGGAGTTACAGTGGTGGAAGGGGATTCTCTTTTAGCTATCAATGCCACAAGGAAAATGCAGATGGGATCGAAACCGGGTAAGGTAACGAAGCATTGGAGGTTGGCCAAGGCCATAGAGCTCATAGCAGACCACCTCTCAAGCCTCGATGGAATCATTCTACAAGTGGTAAGAAGAACGGCAAATGCAGTGGCCAATTGTCTGGTGAACTATGGGATTGATCACCTCACTACCTACCCGAACACCTGTTGGCATGATGTCACATGCACAAAACTTCGGGATCAGTGTTTATGTATTTCGAGATAAGACATTCGTTACAGGAAGGACAGGTGCAGCATGTCGACAGGACACACCTTAATAGTGAATGAAGATAGCCTTTAAGGCTTACGTCCTGGATCATAATACCCTGAAATGGATTGGGGAGGGTAGACACCATCACCCACAGTGGAAGATGAGGGAAATCCTGCAGAAGAATGATTTTCAGAGAACTTTAGGCCCAGCGGATGACACGTGGCCCATGACAAGAACCCTCCAGCATGACAAATCTGCTGCCTCGGATCACAGGCAGGGGCAAACACGCTGGAAAAGAAAGAGAAGTAACTCAGCCAAATTCCAGGGATACATGCAAACCTTACTCAACCTTGGCGCTCATTCTTCCACTATATCTAAATTGTTTCAACAAAAAGCTCTCTCATCTTTTCTTCCTCACCTGACTCTTCATCCTCAACGTTTTCCTTGTTTTTGTGTCTGGTTCTCTGAAGAGTCTCCATCACCCTTTGTCACCCTCAATAGCAAGATGGAAACTAGGGGATGTCGCAATGAATCTACCACCCGAGAGCTGAAAAGAGCAAGGGAGGCTTATGAAACGCAAGTCTCAGCCAGAGGGAAGAAGATAATTGATGAGTTGGAAGCTGAAGTTAATGAGGAGCAAGAGAAACTAGAAATGGAATCAATTGAGGAGGAAATTGAATGGATTGCAGATCTAGGAACCCAGGCCACTCGAGCCACATAGTTTGTTAGGACACAGAGTGAGGCATGGTGCATGAAAACCATGCTAGCCAAAGCACTGGTCAAGTAGGGGGAAGCCATGAAAGAAACCTACTACACAACAACGCTAACTTCGGCTAAAAACTCAGCCAGACTTGATGCTCTAGAAATATGCATGAAATCGCTCACAAAGGAAATCAAATTACTGGCAGAGGATCTAAGGGCCTTCACCAGGCTTTTTAAACTCTTTGTCCAACGAGGTGTGAACATCGCCATTGATATCCCAACGGAAGTTATCAAACCCCCAGTGGAGCATTACCAGAAGGCGCAGAGAGCACCGAATTCTGAACAGGTTAAGGCAGCAATTGGCCCCAGTGCCCCCTTCAAAGACTATGTGGAACTTGAGCTGTAGGTTTGGTGGAATACTCTGCTCTGTGCCAACCAGCCTTTGAAGACTTACTGTCTGAATTTTGATCCTGTTTCTAGGTCTCAGGTCTTTGTAGTCCCTCTTTTGTTATGTATTTGGATTCAGGCAGCCCTGCACAGCTAGCCCTTCTAGTCTATCGCACTAAATGGGAAGTTTAGTTAGTCTGTCTTGTCTGTGTCTTGGTTAGGCCTGTCTTCCCAGTGAGCAGGTCAATTTTCGTATAGTTTTCAGTTCAACTTTTGATCGACCAAGTGGAAAGTGGAATGGTCTGCAGGGTCATTTTGAACTATGTATTTTATGTATTTTTATGAATTAATATACTTCTAATGACTTACAAAAAAAAAATATTGTTATATATGGATGGTTCATAGTGATAGTTGAGCTTCAATTTTGTTGGAGGTTTTTACTGAAACAAAAAAAAAAAAAAAAGAAATAAAAATAAAAAAATTAAAAATTAAAAAGCATTGATTTTGTTGTTTTTATTAATTATATGATATTAGATAAATATAAGAATACAAGCCAAATGTTGTTTTTATTAACTATATGATATTAGATTAACATAAGAATATAAGTCAAATGAGTGCATATGCATATATTGATGTAACATTTATTAGTTTTTTATAAATATGAAGTTACTATTTAGAATAAAATGTTTCAATATCTAAATATAAGAAGTAACTGAAAGTAAAAATTGAACTACTTTTTAATAAAAGGGAGATGTGTAATTTAATTTTATTTTTTAATATAAATATAATAACATTCAAAATATCATTAATGATAAAAAAAAATAATGTGGTCATAGATTAAAATATTTAATTTGCAAGATTAAGTAATATTAATGTGCATTTAAAAATATTTATTATTATTATTATTATTATTATTATCCAGTTACACCAAATTGGTGTAAGAGACTCCCTTGTTTGTGGGACCTCCGTGGAACTATTTCACTGCTAAGTCTATGAAGCCATATATACTCTACCTCCTTTGGTTTTGAACTTGTGACCTCTTAGGAGGAAACACATGCTCTCAACCATTACAATAAAACAATATTTTATTGTACATAAGCACAAATGTTGCATTGTGGAACAATAACTTAATGTTGTGGGTAAATAAGTGCAGGAAACACATACTCTTAACCATTACAATAAAACAATATTTTATTGTACATAATTACAAATGTTGCATTGTGGAACAATAACTTGTCATTCATGTCTTTAACAACCCATCTGTCTGGCCAAAATTCCACCTTTTGATTAGTGTTAGTAATGTAGTGATACAGAGAAGGTTTGGTCCCAATCCAGGAACATGGATAACATCTTTGTACTCAATATTCTCAATTTTAGCAGTACCAAAACTAGACACTAGGAGAGATGAGTCATCACCAATAGTGAACTGCTCACCTTTCTTTATGTTGATCACTGTAATCTGAGAGGAGGTGTCGGTGCTTTTTCATATGTCTAGTAGCCCCAGAATCTACAATCTATCATCAAAGAAACAAAAAGATATGAAGCCAGGAGTCTCAGAGAAGACGATTTCTTTGGGTTTCCTTCCTATTTCACGAGCAGCTCCCTGTGTTTCACGCGAGATTTTTCGCAAATGAGAATGCTAAAAACGCTTTTATTATTATGGTGAAAGAAGATTAAGGCAAACCTGATTTTTACCTAAAAAATAGTATCAAAGTTTTTTTCGTAGATTTTGATTCAAATCCTGATCAATCGGTTTTGTTCATGGATTTTTGGAAACCATGTCTCTTAGACATGACATATCGGGCATTCAAGCATTCAAGCGATTGGTATCCAATTGGAACGTATGCAGGCGTATTTTCTATATATTCATATAACCGTTGGTTGACCAAAAATTTGAGAGAAAGGGTTAATGTTGTGGGTAAATAAGTTCAAAATTGTTGAACTTAACGAATTATAGATTTTAGAATATTCCATAAACATGAAGAATATGAGGGAACTAAATCAAACAGTTGACTTCACTCTTATTCCTTAGATTTCTATAATATTTGAAATCTGTAATTGACATAAAGATAATATGTTCTAAATTTACTTTGCATTGTCTTATTAAGCATTGTCACCAAAGAAAAAAGAAAACTTTACATTACAAGTAATCATGCTTAACCAACTCTATTATAATATAGTCATAGTACCAAACAACCCCTCAGATTTCTATAATATTTGAAATCTGAAATCGAGATAAAGATAATATGTTCTAAATTTACATTGCATTGCCTTATTAAGCGTTGTCACCAAAGAAAAAATAAAAATTTACATTACAAGCAATCATGCTTAACCAACTCTATTGTTACTATAGTCATAGTACCACACAACCTTTTTCTACTAACTTTGTTATTACTATATCCATATACCACATAATCCTTTTTCTCATGGAAAAATTTGTAGAAAATCTTGTAGATTCACAAGTTCATGCAATGTATTAAAGAACAGGACAAGAATCTACTTCTACTTTCAACCAGCAAAAGCCAATAGATCGATGAAAACAATATGAACAAGAATAAGATAAATCAATGGCAAATAACACAAGATGTATCTCGGGAAAACCATCGCTCAAAACCCCACTATCTATATTACATATATCAGAAATATAAGTGAGGACACAAAGCTTGTTCTCACTAGAACAATTCCACACAAGTATATTCAACTCTCTCAGCTCACAAGTTACCTCTTGGCCAACACTTAGCCAATTCTGCAACTCTCCAAGCCCCTAATCTCTTGCATAGTTCCTAGGATGCATAGCCCGTATTTAAAGGGAATTCATGCTTCCAAAAGTGTTCAATCCAAACATAGGATCAATCTCTGGTGCATGCATGATATTTACACTCCAGTAAATAATACAACTGATAGTACATTGTTCCTGCACTCTAGTCTCAACTGGGTCTTTCTCAGAATCGACATGCATGAGTTTCTGATGAGGGAGTCTTTAGTTAACTAGAGTGACACTTGTGGATGCACTAGTGCACCAACTGGTTGTTAACTCTCTATTAGTTCCTCAAATAGTTTGGAACTAATTTAACTGAACTTAACTCAATAATTTGAGTGATCTAACTACAACCCACAATTAAACTCATCCTAGACCCCTAAAACTTAGGAAGAACATATACATGACTATAGAAATACTTCCAACTCGAAATTCCTAAGCTAATTAAGTTAATTACACTTAATTAACTATTTACAAGTTGCTATTAGAATAGAATTCAATTTTAATTCTCAATTCAATTCAAGGACAAATTAAACTAAAATTTCTTGTTTTCATTTCTCAACACTCCCTCTCAACAAGAAGGGGATTATCAGCTACCCCAACCATGTCTCTATGAAACTCGAATTTGCATCTTGACAATGCCTTGTCTGCATCTTTCTCCTCCATGGGAATGTACTCTAACAACATAATCCACCTTAATACACAATCTGTGAGATGATGATAATGGATATCAATATGCTTGGACCGATCATGAAAAACTGGATTTTCAAAGAGTTTGATACAACTCTGATTATCACAGTAAATCATAGTTGGATACATCTGCTGACCCAACAAACCAACCAGGATCTTCCTCATCTAGATGGCCTCACATACTCCCTTACTCGCAGCCATGTACTCTACCTCTGTCAAACTGAGTGCAACTGATCTCTATTTCCTGTTGTACCAAGAAACTATTGTTGATCCATTACTGAAGATCCCTCCTGATGTTCTCTTCCTGTCGGATGGACTCCCTGCCCAATCTGCATCGGTGAAGCCTTGAAGCTTCACTCCCTCTGTCTTTTTATACCATAATCCATATTGAGAAGTGCCTCTGGGGTATCTCAACACATGCTTTGTTGCCTTCCAATACAGCTTGGTAGGCCTAACCATCGCTTGACTAAGTTAGTTAATTGCATATCACATATTCGGTCATGTGTTCACAAAGTACATGAGTGAACCCACAACACTACCTGTAAATAGTAGCTAATGATCCTCGATATTGCAACAAGAATGCTGCAACTCCCAAGGCTACCGACTTTAATTATCAACCTAGGTTTCGTACAACCTTAAGAGGTATCGACACTATATTTGCACCATACAATGTGTCCTTCCTTTGTTGTCATGATGTAATAGAGTGCATGTACTGAAGCCAAATCCTAAACTAATTACAAGAAAAGAAATGTTCGAAATGGAACCTTTACCTATTGCAAGAAAGAAAGTACAAGGAAAGAAACCTATTTTAATTGCATAAAGATCATGAACTAAATGTAAAAGAAACCTAACTTAACCCTATTTATCACATGTGCTTATTTAAACTAACTGAGCATGAAATATGATCTAGAGAGTGCTAACTATTGTGTGCATGTGTAAATATAAAAGAACTCATTTTTTTTCTTTATAAATGCAAATGCTTATCTTTCCTTGATTTTTGGCAAGGGGGACAAGTGTGGAGCAAGAGGGGTGCAATGATTTTGATGGCTTGGAGGTCAAGTAGGGGCCTAATCCTAGCATTAATGATGATTTTTCTCAATTCAGGCTCAAAACAAGCCGCTACATGATTTCCTACACGATGTACTAGTTCTCCTATAGGATCTCCTAGTTCTCCTACAAGATCCCCTGATTTACTATAGGATGTTACAGATTTACTATACGAAATTATAATTGATGGAATGACGAAGAAAATCAAATCCAAATTGGATGTGACAAATTTTGTTATTGACTAGGATGTCTTAGGTCTCCATTCTAAGTGGAATCACTCAAAAAGAGCTCGGTTAACCCACGCTAAAAAATAGCACAAAATTACTAGTCAAAAATCTAGAAATTCGAGAACTAGTAAGCTAGTAAATATATAAAATGCATAACCTAATCAAGTGAAAATGCAGTGGGGTAATTTTTATTATGAACTTTTTTTGTGATCTAATGCAAGTGGAACCAACTCGATTGAAGCTCGTTAGCAAGCTCTAAAAAATAGCAGAAATTTATTGTTCTTTGCCACAAAGGAGCTCCAGAAATCTAGATTTGGGAATAACAAAGCTAATCCAAGTAGCTCAATGATTACTATGACCTTCCAAAGCTTTTCCAAGGATGAAATGATGCTTTTGATCCTGCAAAATAACTTACATAAACCATTTAACCCAATCCTACAACAAGAAATCATTAATACTAAAATCATAAATAGAAAGAAATAAAAACAAAAGATGCATGTGAATAAGAAGTGAAAAGAATAAAAATAAACGATACAAAAGGGCTCTGAAGCTCCTGGGATGGCCAAGCCCAAGGAAACTCAGAGTCCTATGGAGGATAACAAGATTTAGAAGCTGAACATGACACCAATCTTCATTATTTTCATCAATACAATTACATCCCTGCAAGAAAATACAATGGAGCTACAAAAATACTAGTTCTATCCATAAGAACACTAATGAAATCTACCTAGAGGAAAATTCGACTTGGTACTTACACAAAATGATTAGGAATCATTCGCCATGATAGGATGAAGCTTTCCCCACCAAAATTCCTTGATTAGTGGATTTGGTTCCCAATACTAGGAATCTGCATTAAATGGCAGGGAACATATTCCTAGATTTTCTCAATCATTAGAGTTCCACAATCTGTGCCATAATTCCATAATATCTTGTTGATTTATTATTTAATAGTGATCCTACTGTAGTAGGGTGAAAGTCCCTAAATTATCTCCTCCAAATCTTCATAATTCGCACAATATTCTCATAATATTCCACAAAAATAAATAATATTAAGCACAAATATGAAATTATTCATAAGCTTTCCTAATGAATATATTAAAGTTAAAAATACATTATCTAATGCAAAAAGAGAGGTTTAATATGTTGAAGGATGGTTAGAAGAGCCTAAATTTATGCTTAATTTAGAGACATGGGCCTTAATTCATGTCTAATTTAGAGGCCCATCAGTAGCTTCCACTACTTCCCCTGAAGTATCATCCTCCTTCCTCCAGTTACCTTCTAAAGGAGTCTCCATGGCTTTTCTTCTCTCCATGCAGAATCTCCTAAGTATCTCATTGACATACTTTCCCTGAGACACAAATGACTCCCTATCTCCATGCCATACCTCCATGCCAAGAAACTAATGCATGAGCCCCATTTCCTTCATCTCAACCTCTCTTGCAAGGTCCTCCTTGCAATATTTGATCAGTTGATCATCACCTGTCAGTTTGAGATCATCAACATAAAGTACAATGATCAACAGTTTACCTTCCACCACTATGTGGTACAAGTTCACATCTGCTTCACTCTTCATGAAGCCCAGTCCGGTGAAGTAGCTATGTATCCTGGTGTACCAAGCATGGGGTGCTTGCTTCAGCCCATACAATGCTCTCTTGAGCTGGAACACATGTGAATCATGGTCAAAGGTTCCCAAAACCTTCAGGCTTCTCTGTGTACACCACTTCCTCAATCATGTCATTAAGGAAGTTTGTTCTTACATCCATCTGATGTATCTTCCAACCCATCTCTACTAATAGTGCCAATATAGATCTGATTAATGAGTACCTTGCAATAGGAGAAAAGGTCTCATCATAGTCAATCCCCTCTACCTATGAAAAGCCACAGGTCACAAATCTAGCCTTATGCTTCTCCACACTACCATCTGCAGCTTGCTTTACCTTGTAAATCCAATGGGATCTCACCACTGACTTTTCCTCTTGCCTTGGGACTACATCCCAAAAACGGTTACAAATTATGGATTCATACTCCTCCACCATGGCATCAACCCAAACTGGCTATTGCACCGCTTCCTTAAAGGAACATGGATCTGTCACAACACATTCACCCATAAGAGCCATGTATCCAGTGTACCTCTTAGGTGACCTCCTCTGTCCGCGTTAAGGAGTGGGTGCTCCCACATTCTCTCATGCATCATCCAACAATGTGTCAGCCTCTCTGTTGTGCTTTCTTCCCTCTCTGCAAGACTCTACCTGAGTGGACGTCTCCATTCTCGGAACCTCTACATGTGGCTTCTCCACATCAAGCTGAGGCTCCTCAACCTTAGGAGCTAAAATCTCATCATCCACATGTAGCTCAAGCTCCCTCCCAAGGGAAATTCGCATGTAATTCTCCTCATCGAATCTGACATCCTTGCAAACCATTATCATCCTATTGGTCGACAAGTATACCCGATAGTTGTGTAGTGTGTCAGTGTACCCCACAAATATCCCCAACTTTTTTGTCGGCTCAATCTTCTTCCTTACATCTTTAGTCACATGGAAATATACCGATGACCCAAAAATCCTGAAGTGACCAATATCTTTCCTCTTAGCGAAATAAGCCTCCTCTGGTGTCTTCATCTCAAGTATTCAATGTGGGCTACAGTTCTGAACATAAACCGTTGTCTTTCATGCCTCAACCCAAAAGTGTAGTGGTAGGCCTTGATCATGCAACATTGCCCTCATTGCCCCTACTATGCTTATGCAATTCCTCTCGGCCAACCCATCCTACTAATGGGTATGGGGTGCCATCAACTCTCATTTAATCCCTTCAACTGCATAGAAGTTCATAAACTCAATTGAGACATACTCACCACCATTATCACTCCGTAGAGCTTTAACCTTCTTGCCCGAATCTTTCTCCACCAATTCTTTAAACTCACAAAACTTTGTGAAAGTTTGATCCTTTTCTGCATGAAAAATATCCAACATTTTCGAGAAAAGTCATCAACAAATATAACATAATACATGTGTTTGGTCGTGGATGCTATCGAGAACAGTCCACACACATCTAAATGGACTTGCTTCAGAATAACCTTTGCTCTACTATCTCTATCGTAAAAGGAAGGCTTGGTGTATTTTCCCAAAGTACACCCCTTACAGGTAACAACTTGCTCAAGTGTACCTTTGGGAAGACCGGTATAAATCTATTGCAGTATCTTCAAAGCCCCAGGATGCAAGTGGCCCAATCGCCTGTGCCACAACTCACCAACCTCTCAGCTTTGCACCCCTTCTGCTTTTGTGCTTAAAGCAGAACACTCCTCTGCCTCCAGCTTATAGAGATTCTTCACCTGAATCCATATCTTATTTACTTGACCCGTGGCTATGTGTCGAAGCAACGCCTTTCCTTTTGAGAAGATCACATCATATCCTCTTTCCTCAAGCATGGCAATGGATACCAAGTTCTTCTTTAGCCTGGTCACTTACATAACATTCTTCAAGGTGATTAGAGCCTCATGCTCCCTCTTAAAGGTAATCATGCCCAATCTAGTAACACTATACTTCCCGTTGTCACCGATCTCGATATGTACCTGGAGATATTTCTCCTCCAGGTCACTGAATAACCCTTTGTCACCAGTCATGTGGAATGAAGATCCACTATCAAAGTACCATACACTTCCCATCATTGATGACACCATGCATGAAATGAGGGAAAATTCCAATTCGAATTAAGAGGCCAAGCCTCACCCGCCACTCCTCCTAAGGACTTCTTGAGTGGACAATTTGTAGCAAAATGGCCCAGCTCGTGACAATGTAATCATTTTAGTTTCATCATGTCTTTCTTCTTACCTCCATGATAAGAATCCAATTTGGAATGGGAAGCTTTCCCTTCCCCTTCTTCACCTTAATCACTAAGGCACATTTCTCTTCATCATTAGTCTTTGATGAAGAGACATTATTGGTGTTCCTTTTGATCTCCTCCTGCATCAAATCCGACCACAACTGTTCCCAATCCGATAGATTCTCCCCACCATTGATAGAGTCATGATAACTATGCCAACTCTTTGGGAGTCCTAGAAGAGAAATACTCACCATATCATCCTTGACAACCGTGATTCCAACGCTTCCAAGTTCATCATGAAACTAAGTGAACTTGGTCAATTATTTTGTAATTGTCTCACCTTTCTCCATTTTGATTTTTCAAATTTTTTCCTTTAGTGCCAATTTCCTTTCATCACTTTTGTTCTGATACAAGTCCGTTAATGTTTTCCACATAGTATATGGAGTTTCCTTGTTATGGAGACTCGAGATAATGTGGTCTCTAACTCCCTCAAGGATTATTCGCTTCACCTTCGCCACACACTTCTTCCATTCCAGAAAATTTTGTTCATCCGATGTTGTTGGCTTAGGAATTTCTTTATCAAAAAATTCCTTCAAGCCATTATCCTCTAGCACATCCTCCATTCTGTCCCTCCAAGCTATAAAATTTGAGCTGCCTTCCAAGGCATACTCAAGCCGAAACCGTAGAACTCCATCTGTCGATCCTGAAGTATGTATTGTAAATTTGAATTCACTTCTAACCCAAAACTCAAAACTTCAAAATCTCCTCTAGTATACTATTCTTAGCTCCGATACCATGTAGAAAATAATGTAGATTCACAAGCTCATGCAATGTACTAAAGCACAGGACAAGAATATATTTCTACTTTCAACCAGTGGAAGCCAATAGATCGATGAAAACAATATGAACAAGAAGAAGATAAATCAATGGCACATAACACAAGATGTATCTCAGGAAATTCACTTCTCAAAACCTTTCTATTTGTATTGCATATATCATAAATATGAGTGAAGATACAAAAGCTTGTTCTCACTAGAAAAATTCCACACAAGTATACTCATCTCTCTCAGCTCACAAGCTAGCTCTTGACCAACACTTAGCCAATTTTGAAGCTCTCCAAGCCCCTAATATCTTGCATAATTCCAAGGATGAATAGCTTGTATTTAAAGGGAACTCATGCTTCTAAAAGTGCGCAATCCAAACATAGGATCAATCTCTAATGCATGCATGATATTTACACTCTAGTAAATGATACAACTGATAGTACATTGTCCCTACACTCTAGTCTCAACTAGGTCTTTCTCAGAATCAACAAGCATGAGTTTTTGATGAGGGAATCTTTTGTTAACTAGAGTGACACTTGTGGATGAACTAATGCACAGACTAACTGTTAACTCTCTATTAGTTCCTCAAATAGTTTGGAACTAATTTAATTGAGCTTAAATCAGTAAACTAAGTGATCTAATTACAAATCACAATTAAACTCATGATGGACCCCTAAAACTTAGGGAGAACATATACATGACTACAGAAAGACTTCCAACTCGAAATTCCTAATCATTAAGTTAATTAATCTTAATTAACTATTTACAAGTTGCTATGAGAATAGAATTCGATTTTAATTCTCAATTTAATTCAAGGAAAAAATAAACTCGAGTTTTTTGTTGCCATTTCTCAACACTCCCTCTCAACAAGAAAGGGATTATCAGCTACCCTGACACTATATGAAACTCAAATTTACATCTTGATAATGCCTTTGTCAAAATGTCAACATCTTGCTCCTCCGTGGGAATGTACTCTAACAACATAATTCGCCTCAATACACAATCTGTGAGATGATGATATTTAATATCAATATGCTTGGGCCGATCATGAAAAACTGGATTTAAAAGAGTTTGATACAACTCTGATTATCGCAGTAAATCACAGTTGGATCCATCTGCTGACCCAACAAACCAACCAGGATCTTCCTCATCCAGATGGCCTCACACGTTGCCTGACTCGCAACCATGTACTCTACCTTTGTCGAACTGAGTATAACTAATCTCTATTTCTGGTTGTACCAAGAAACTGTCGCTGACCCAATACTGAAGATCCCTCCTGATGTGCTCTTCCTGTCGGATGGATTGCCTACCCAATCTACATCGGTGAAGCCTTGGATCTTCACTCCCTCTATCTATTTGTACCGTAATCCATACTGAGAAGTCCACCTCAGGTATCTCAACACATGCTTTGCTGCCTTCCAATACAATTTGGTAGGCCTAACCATCACTTGAATAAACTAGTTAACTGCATAGCACATATTCAGTTGTGTGTTCACCAAGTACATGAGTGAACCTACAAGTTGCCTGTAAATAGTAGCTTCCACTACTTCCCTGAAGTAGCATCCTCCTTCCTCAAGTTACCTGCTAGAGGAGTCTCCATGGTTTTGTTGTTGTCCATGAGGAATCTCCTGAGTATCCCATTGGCATACTTGCCTTGAGACACAAACAACTCCCCATCTCCCTACCAAACCTCCATGACAAGAAAGTAATGCATGAGCCCCATGTCCTTCATCTCAATCTCTCTTGCAAGGTCCTCGTTGCAATATTTGATCAGTTGATCATCACCTGTCAGTATGAGATCATCAACATAAAGTACAATGATTAATAGTTTACCTTCCACCACTATGTGGTACAGGTTCACATCCGCTTCACTCTTCATGAAGCCCAATTCAGTGAAATAGCTAAGTATCTTATTGTACTAAGCACGAGGTGCTTGCTTAAGCCCATACAATGCTCTCTTGATCCAACACACATGCCACTCACGGTCAAAGGTCTCAAAACTTTCAGGATGCTCTATGTACACCTCTTCCTCAATCATGTCATTAAGGAAGGTTGTTTTTACATCCATCTTATGTATCTTCCAACCCATCTGTGTTGATAGTGCCAATATAGATCTACTTAATGAGTACCTTGCAATAGGAGCAAAGGTATCATCATAGTAAATCCCCTCTACTTGTGAAAATTCATGGGCCACAAATCTAGCCTTATGCTTCTCCAAACTACCATCTGCAGCTTTCTTTACCTTGTAAAGCCAATGGGAGCTCACCACTAACTTTTCCTCTAGTCTCGGGACCACATCCTAAATATTGTTACGAACTATGGAGTCATACTCCTCCACCATGGCATCTACCAAAACCAGCTACTACACTGCTTCCTTAAAGGAATATGGATATGTCACAACACATTCACCCATAAGAGCCATGTATTCAGTGTACCTCTTAGATGTTCTCCTCTGCCTACGCTAAGAAGTGGGTGCTCCCACATTCACCTGTGCATCATCCAACAATTTGTCAGCCTCTCTGGTGCACTTTCTTCCCTCTCTAGAAGACTCTGCCTGAGTGGATGTCTCTACTCCCAGATCCTTTGCATGTGGCTCCTCCACATCAATTTAAGGCTCCTCAACCTTAGGAGCTAAAATCTCCTCATCCGCATGTATCTCAAGCTCCCTCCCAAGGGACACTCGCATGCCCTTCTCCTCATCAAATCTGAGATCGTTGGAACCACTTTCATACTATTGGTCAACAAGTACAACCGATAGTTGTGAGGTGTATCAATGTACCCCACAAATATCCCCAACTCTGTTGTTGGCTCAAGCTTCTTCCATGCATCTTTAGTCACAGGGAAATATACCGATGACGCAAAAATCCTTAAGTGACCAACATATGGCCTATTATCGGAATAAGCCTCCTCTCGTGTCTTTATCTCAAGTGTCTAATATGGGCTACAGTTCTGAACATAAACTGATGTGTTGTATTCTTCAACCCACAAGTGTTGTGGTAGGCCCTGATCATGTAACATCGCCCTCGCTGCCCCAACTATGCTTTTGTTCTTCCGCTCGGTCACCCCAACTGCTGAGGGTTATGGGGTGTCGAAAACTCTTGTTTAATCCCTTCCACTACACAGAAGTTATTAAACTTGTTTGAGACATACTCACCACCATTATCACTCCATAGAGCTTTAACCTTCTTTCCCGACTCTTTCTCCACCAATTCTTTAAACTCACAAAACTTTGTGAAAGTTTGATCCTTTTTTCTGCATGAAAAATATCCATCATTTTCAAGAAAATTCATCAACAAATATAACATAATACATTTGTTTGACTGTGGATGTTGTCGAGAATGATCCACACACATCTGAATGGACTCACTCTAGAATAACCTCTGCTTGACTGTCTCTGTCGTGAAAGGAAGACTTGGTGTATTTTCCTAAAGTACACCCCTTGCATGTATCAACTTGCTTGAGTGTACCTTTGGGAATACCGGTAGAGATGTGTTACAATATCTTCAAAGCCCCATGATGTAAGTGGCCCAATCACCTATGCCACAACTCGCCTACGTCTTGGCTCTGCACCCTTTCTTGTTTTGTTCTCAAAGCAGCACTCTCCTCTATCTCTAGCTTATAGAGATTCGTCACCCGAATCCCTATCTTATTTACTTGACCTGTGGCTATGTGTCAAAGAAAAGCCTTTCCTTTTGAGAAGATCACATCATAGCCTCTATCCTCAAGCATGGCAATGAATACCAAGTTCTTCTTCAGCCTGAGCACTTACATAAAATTCTTCAAGGTGAGTGGAGCCGCATGCTCCCTTTGAAAAGTAATTGTGCCCAATCTAGTAATACTATACTTCCTATCTTCACCCATCTCGATATGCACCTGGAGATATTTCTCCTCCAGGTCACTGAATAACTCTTTATCTCCAGTCATGTGGAATGAAGCTCCACTGTCTAAGTACCATACGCTTCCCATCATTGATGACACCATGCATGAAATTGAGAGGCCAAAGCCTCGCTCACCACTCCTCTTGAGGACTTCTTCTTGGACTTCTTGAGTAGACAATTTGTAGCAAAATGGCCCAGTGCATGAAAATGAAAGCATTTCACTTTCATAATGTCTTTCTTCTTACCTCCATGATAAGAATCCGATTTGGAATGGGAATCTTTCCCTCCCCCTTCTTCCCCTTAATCACTAAGCCATAATTCTTTCATCATCAGTCTTTGATGAAGAGACATTCCTAGTGTTCCTTCTAATCTCCTCCTTCATCAAATCCAACCACAGTCATTCCTAATCTAGTAGCTTCTCCTGATCACTGTGCCAACTCTTTGGGAGTCCTAGAATAGCAAGACTCACCATATCATCCTCTGCAACTGTTATTCTAGCACTTCCAAGTTTATCATGACACTGAGTGAACTTGGTCAAGTATTTTGGAATCGTCTTGCCTTTCTCCATTTTGATTTTTCGAAGTTTGTTCTTGAGTGGCAATTTCCTTTCGTCCTTGTTGTTTTAATACAAGTTTGTCAATGTTTTCCACATAGCATACAAAGTTTCCTTTCCATGGAGACTTGAGACAATGTGGTCTCGAACTCCCTCAAGGATTATCTGCCTCGCCTTCACCACACACTTCTTCCATTTAGGGAAATTTTGTCGATCCCATGTTGTTGGCTTAGGAATTTCTTGATCAACAAATTTCTTCAAGCCATTATCCTCTAGCACATCCTCCATTCTATTGCTCGAGGCTATAAAATTTGAGTTGCCTTGCAAGTCATACTCGAGCCGCAAACCATAGAATGTCATATGCCGACCTTGAAGTATGTATTGCATATTCGAATTTCACTTATAACCCAAACCTCAATACTTCTAAATCTCCTCTAGTATGTTATTCTCATCTCCGATACCATGTAGAAAATCATTTAGATTCACAAGCTCATGCAATGTACAAAAGCACATGACAAGAATCTACTTCTACTTTCAACCATCGGCAACCAATAAATCAATGAAAACAATATGAACAATTAGAAGATAAATAAATGACACATAACACAAGATTTATATGGGGAAATTCACTACTCAAAACCCCACTATTTGTATTGCATATATCAGAATTATGATTGAAGATACAAAGCTTGTTCTCACTAGAAAAATTCCACACAGGTATACTCAAGTCTCTCAGCTCACAAGCTAACTCTTGGTCAGCAATTAGCCGATTTTGTAGCACTCCAAGCCCCTAACCTCTTACGTAATTCCTAGGATGAATAGCATGTATTTAAATGGAATTCATGCTTCCAAAAATGCTCAATCCAAACATAGGATCCATCTCTGATGCACGCATGATATTTACACTCAAGTAAATACTACAACTAACAATACATTGTCCCTACACTCTAGTCTCAACTAGGTCTTTCTCAGAATTGACATGCATGATTTTTTTATGAGGGAATCTTCAGTTAACTAGAGTGACACTTGTGGATACACTAGTGCACCAACTGATTGTTAACTTTCTATTAGTTCCTCAAACAGTTTGGCACTAATTTAACTTAACTTAACTTAGTAAAATGAGTGATCTAATTACAAATCACAATTAAACTCATCTTGGACCCCTAAAACTTAGGGAGAACATATACATGACTACAGAAAGACTTCCAACTTCAAATTCCTAAGCTAATTAAGTTAATTAAACTTAACTAACTATTTACAAGTTGATATGAGAATAGAATTCGATTTTAATTCTCAGTTTAATTCAAGGACAAATTAAACTGGAATTTCTTGTTGCCATTTCTCAACAAATTTTAGAGGCTAATATTACTAGGTGGGCCGCTAATTTTCCATGCTTTTCCAAAGAAAATTCCTCAATTTCTATTTTTCTTAAAAAAAATCGTCTAAATTTTATTGTATACAATTATTTTGCCTTAAAAATAGCCAAAATTTTATAGACACTATATATATAATCATTATAAATTTGAATATTTTTGTCGAGATATCTCTAAATATTTTATAGCTTGTATATTAGGAACTAGTAAGATTCACCAAGGTTTCTAAACTTTAAGATAAATTTTCATCCTTGAAATTTTCCTAGTTTTTTCTCATTCCATGCAAGCATGCTTAACCAACTATATTATTAACAACCATTTTTCAACAATACTATAGTCATAGTATCGCACAACCCTTATAGGTAAACTTGAGAAAGTTTTCCTAATTTGTTTATAAGCAATCTTATACTATATTGCAAAAGTGTTTCTTCATATATGTTTTTTTTTTCTTTTCTTTTTTAGTGGAATCCTATCACCAAGACTATGAAGTTCTAGATACCCCTTGGAATAATTCAATTCCCTTAAAATCGGTTTCCATCCTCAATTCCATGAGGTTTGAACCTGAGTGAGGACTAATCCTTGCTCAAACCAAATGATCTACATCTCATAAATTAAAAGCAACACTATAATTATTTGTCTTTGAACAATGCTAACAATATTATATAAAAATTTATAATACAAAAAATTTGATTATTATAATAAGCAAAAAAATATTATTGTGATATTATTCATCAATCTATGAAGGAAAAAGAAAATTATCCATTTAAAAAAACATTAAATATCTTACATTTACCCACCCCACACACATATATATTAAAAGTCACTCAACGCCCTCCCCATATATCATCTCTCATTCATTCATTCATATATATATAATCTCTCCCTAATGTGTAATTTGAGTTTTTTAAAATAAACAATTTGCGATTATATATAAAAATTATTTTAGTAAACTCAAAAAAATCATCCAATTATTAATTTGACATTATTGTAGTTAATGAGTATGTTTTTTAGATTAATCACATCATTAGGAGACGTTTCGAACCAACGAATGTGGTTCATCCTGAAGACAAAGGTGAAAAATTCCATCAGTCAAAAAGAATAAATAGCAATGATGCATCATTCCAGAGTTAGTCGTTAGGAATTACCCCTTATAATTTATTGACTTTATAATTTTATATTTTATATTTTAATTTTAATTTAATTAATTTTTATATTTAAAATACTCAAGACCCATCCTCAGGACAAAGGTGAAAAAATCCATCACTCAAAAAGAATAAATAACAAAGATGCATCACCAAAGTTACCCGTTAGGATTTATCCCTTATGATTTATTGCCTTTATAATTTTATATTTTAATTTTAACCTAATGATTTTTACATATTTTAATTTATATTTGAACGAGTTTATAATTTTATATTTATAATTTTAATATTTTATATTTTTATATTTAAATACTCTGCACCCTGATGCATCCTTGCTATATATTCGTTTTGATTGATGGATTTTTCACCTTTGTCCTAAGGATGATGAACCACATTCATTGGTTTGAAACGACAACCAAATCCTAATGATGTGATTAATCCGAAGGACATGCTCATTTACAATATGGATCATAAAAGTAGTCGGCTTGATAATTTACCTAGACCAAAGTAGTAATGAAATTTTGAAGAATCAATACATGGTGTCAATACACTTATGTTGTTACAAAACTATGTTGGTTCACTGTTTGATACTTTAAGATGTTTTTCTACCCCTTTGTTAATTTCGTTTGGACAATTAAAAGTTGTTAGAATATGGGCATTTTTTTCTAGAAAAGTATGATAAGAGTGTTTGAATAATGTTTTATAGGTATTTTTTTCCATAAAAATATAATAGTAAGAATGTTTAAATCGTGTTTTTATAGTGGAAATGGATTCAACGCCATCAAAAACTTTAGGGCATACAAAATCTTGAAGTTTGATTTTGTAACCTAAATTGGCAAATATTTCTGTTGAATTTTATCAAAAATCGTGCTAGAATTTCATACCACAATTTCTATTGCTTTTCGAGAAAAAACTATGTCCATTATCTTTATTATAATGACTACTATCTTTATTACAATGTAGAGATGTAAATGAATTAAGTAAAATGTTAAGTGTCTCAACCACATGGAACACTCACCTTAGAAATCTTTAGCCTAGAAATGCATCTATAGGCTTATATAGTAACCCATAGATTAACCAACCATCACATGTGAGGAGCTAACTATCACAAACTATCACACCTAGTCATTATACCACAACTCAAAAGTTATTTTAATTATCTCAAAAATAACACAATTATTAATTGTGTTTTACTACTAGTTGAAATGATTGTGATAATTTATTTTTACACATAATTTATGAAATTTATTATTAAACTAATTTTATTATCCTTTTTCACATTTCTAATAAAAAATGTTAACATTATGATTGGTATATTGCACCTTTTAATTTTCCAAATCAAATTTTATCTCCCTTAAGACCTAATTAACACTATTAATACATAATTAACTCTTCACAAAAATAAAATATATATTATAAAAACTAAACATAGGTTAAAGAATCATTTCCACACATTATTTATGTATTAATAATTACCACCACCTAATAACACAATATCTATGCCTTCTCGTATGTTAATAATTGAGAAGTTCACTAATGTAGGTTGCCAAAATGTCTCGTGGAATGGTGTTTTACGATATCTCCAAAATGTCTCGTGGTTTTACAATATCTATCGAACTTTAGGGATTAAGTAGTTA
>APFE031095007.1:36831-57309 GCA_000404065.3 Pinus taeda | reverse complement strand
TGTACTGATGTAATATCATAGTATCTTAGTTGTTAGGACTTCCAGACCTGCATATTTCACATTTCATTTGAACTCTATACTTTCCATCCAGTTCCTCCTGAAGACTAGACATTATCAATAATGTATTTGAGATAATATTAATTTCCCATGGCCCGATATATCTAGGAGGTGGACCACTACAAATCATCTTGCAAAAATTACTTGAAATTAGTGAACATAGATGCAAGCACAAATACACTTGAGCTACAAAAATAAAGCAAATGTAAGAAGTCTAATTTAGATTCTTTGAAGTTCCAATTATCCTATAGTCACTCACTTGAGCTAAAAAGGAAAAACAAATGTACAGAAGTCTAGAGTAGATAAGGCAATTCTTCATATGAACCGTCTATGGGAAGTAGTTTGCATGCAAGTTTCCAATTGTTGAAGCAATAAAGACACATGGCATTCAAGTCGAACCAACTGTGGGATTTTTACTTTATCCTTATGTCACTGGTCTTCAATGCAATTCCCAATGCAGTGACTTGTTCAGAAATTTAATTGTTTATGCGTACATGAGATTGGGACAATATTACATTTCTAGCATTGTTTAAACATATAATCAAAATTTTCTATATGGATAGGAACGAACAATACCATCACCACCTTTAATTTTCCAATGAAACGAGCTGAAAAAAAATAACCATGCCTATTGCTCATGTTGGAATTTGACAATAAACTTATTTGTGTTTTAAAAATACCATTTTCCCTAAGTCCAAGAAAGCATTAACTTTTTTAGTTTTTTTTTATTATGGTTAGAGAGATTCTTTCCATTTTTCATGGGCTACTGAATGAGACAAGCTTATGTGTTGCCTTCGACTTTTCTATTTCTCAAGTGGTTGATTTTTTTTAATCCTCAATGTCTCAAATAATTAAGGTTTATAATACATCTTTTGGATCCATCACATTAATATTTTTCCTATTGACGTTTCAAACCAACAAGTACAATTCATCTTTAGGAAAAAATGATGAAGAATGTAACCACCCTCCTCCCAAATCTACCCAAGTAACTGACCAAATGGGGTAAAGATGTGATGAAGGGTTACTATGATATGATTCAACTCCCTATGTATCAATTAAGGAAGTTCAACTGATGGAATGTAGACAACTTGGCCTTCTACACCTGCAACAGAACCTCGAAGAGCCATCTGACCCATCCAAGTGACCAACTCCTGAGACAAACTTACATTTTGTTGCAATAAAGTCTTGGTCTTTCCTTGACATGGGCATGCATGTGACTAGGACCCTCCAGTCGCTCCCACAACAAGGCATGCATGCAACTGGGGACTTTTCCAGGTAGTTTTGTGCCAACGACTCTGGATTTTGTGCCACTTTTTCAGGTCCAGGACTCATGTCACTACCCAGAACTCCATGAAACTTCAATAAATTATAAGTAACATAAAAACAATGATACAATGCAAATACTTGAACGAGGACTTGAATGGACCCCTACTAGTCATGACAGACATTTCGTCAAACATGCCACAAATATGCATTCTATAGGTTTAAACAATAGATATGAGCATAGGCGTCTCACACTTATATGAGAATCACTAAGAAACATTGTTTCCTCATCACAATAAATGCATTACCATCTATTAAGCCATATATCCATTGTACATTTAGTGATTAACCAAAATATGATGAGAGCCATACATTTTCATTGTCATAAAACTCACTTATAACCAACATATAATCAACAAAAATATCAAGGATATAACATCCATATAAGCCACATATAAACAAGTATATTTACCCATAAAATACCAATGAGAAAGAGCTCGTGTTGATGATTTCATAAACTCACCAAGTATGGGACTCCCACGAACCAACCAATAATAGACTAGGTTGAACCAAATATTTATTTTGGCTAGTCATGCCCATGCCATATTCCAAGAATGAATGTGGGATCTCATAAAAAAAATCAATCAAAACCATCCAAGACTTCAAAAGGCCAAACCACTTCAACCCTCAACTAGTGATTCCACCTCACAGTCGGACATCACTAACCATTACTAGATTTCTCTATATCCAAGCTTTCGAAGGCTTTATAGCATTTTTCTAGCTAGGGCTTCCAGGACTAGTAACTCAACCCACATTTGTTGTTGGGATTTTAGAGTGTTTGTCCAACCAGGGCTTTCAGGACTATTAACTCAACCCACCAAGGGATTCCAGAGCATTTTTCCAACCAAGGCTTCCAGGACTAGTAACTCAACCCACCAAGGGCTTCCATAGCGTTTTTCTAACCAAGGCTTCCAGGACTAGTAACTCGACCCAAGTTGTTACAGGGCTTCCAAAGTGTTTGTCCAACCAAGGCTTCTAGAAACCAATAACTCAACCCACAGCCAAAGTCTCAAGAAAATGAACGAAAAAATAAAATTAATACCCACAACACCATGGTTATCCAATAAATGTAAAGGATAGGCAAAACCACTATCAATCCAAGCAATCCTCCATGCCAATAACAGATCATAACAAAGAAACCACATGCATGTGCCATGCATTCCAAAACTAGCAAGGAAATCATACATGCAACTCGGGAACTATAAGAAAAATCTATTGTAGCTACTCATCTCAATGTCCTCTTCTGCTTTCCTAATTTTCCTTTTTCCTTCTTGCTCCAAATCCCAAGTATGCGACACTCCTCCAAGAGTGCTCCAAGAAAACTCTAAGCGCCCAAGAGCATGAGAGAGAGAGAGAGAATAGAATGAGAGCTCCAAAACTGAACTAATCTAAAGCCATGAAATAATCCTCAAAAGAATTTTTATTAATGAGGCCTCTATTTTCTTCAATTTTCCATTATTTTCCTTCATTTTCCTCCTCACATGCAACTTGTGACCTTTCACCTTCATTTTCTCCTAATTTCCATTATTTTCATAAATAAATGCCGATAAATATCATTTTTCCTTTCCAAAGCCTTAGCCATTTCCTTTGCCAATTTCCATATCCATTAATTAATCACAAGTGATCCCCATCACTATGTTTCTGCCCAACATTCAACTTGGAATGCATGTCCCATGACCAAGGTCTTATTTTACCTTTATTAAATTTTTACTTGGATTTTTGACTAGGGTTGTTGCATAACCCTCCCCCTTGAGGGAACACCATCCTCGGTGTTCAATGACACCTACGACCAACAAGACTGGTAAAAGCAAAACATACTGCCCATGGAGCTTTATAACTTAGCTCATTGCAACATTTACAATGATCAACCTGTTGAGAACCAAACCAACATGACAACATAAAAACATGACAACCATAATGATGTGACACCCATACCGCTTATTAGAGCTTTAATCCTGATCGATCGCTCGGTTTTAGAGCGTGAGCATATTTCTCCTTATGGCTCCACCTACAATACAAACTAGTCAATTATATGATCAACATCTTTAACATACTTTTTAAGCAATGACACATGGAAAACATCATGGACTTTCACTTTCGGAGACAACACAAGTCAATAGGCTATTGGTCCAATCCTTTCAAAGATATTGAAAGGTCCACAAAGCCTAAGTGCCAACCTTGCACACGATCCAATCCTCAAGGAGCTCTTCTTGGGCTTGATGCGTAAGTATACTTTCTCCCCAACCTGAAACTCCTTAAACACCTTGTTTAGATCTGCATAACTCTTTTGTCTATCTTATGTTGCCTTTAGATTATTCTTGATTACCTGCATTTCCTATTCCATTTCTACCAACATGTCCAGTTTGATCAACACCCTGTTCACTGGATCACTCCAACTGATGGGAGTCTTACAACTCCACCCATACAGTGCATCAAACAGACTCATCCTCAAAGATTTATGATACCCATTTTTGTAAGCAAACTCAACCGGTGGAATATACTCTTCCCAATTTCGTTGTTGATGCATCACATACATCCTTAACATATCCTCCAATATCGTGTTGACCCTCTCTATGTGTCCATCTATTTTTGGATGATAAGTTGTGTTTAAGGGAAACTCTATAGCCAAACCTATAAATAACTATTTCAAGAGCCTAGAAATGAACTTAGCATCCTTATCTGATATGATATTCTTTGGTAAACCATGCAACCTCACCATATCCATGATGAATACTTGTGCTACATAATTAGATGAATAAGTAGACTTCATTGGGAGGAAGTGTGCTACCTTAGTCAACATGTCCATAACAACCATGATAGAATCATGTTGTCTAACTGTCCTCAACAAACTTGTAATGAAGTCCATGGAAATGACCTCCATTTCCACTCTAGAATGGAGATTGGCTATAGTAACCCACCTGGATGCTTGGATTCTTACACTCTTCCTTTACCTGTTGATAATCCAAGCATCTACCCACAAATTATGCCATTTCTTTCTTCAAGTTCAACCAGTAGTAGAACTTATTCACTGCTGTCAATGTCTTATGATATCTCAGGTGACTTGAATATGGTTTCACATGAAACTCTCTTAAGATAAGCTTCTTGAGCTTGTTGTCATCTGGCACATATATCCTATCCCTAAATATGACCATTCCATCTGTTGTGAGATGATAATCCACATCTTTTGCACTTGTACCTGTACCTGTACTCTGTTGTAACTAGTGCTTGAGCTCCATGTACCTATTATATTGCTGACCTTCCTGTAAGATCTGATCCTGTAAATCTGTCCCATAAGAACTCATAGCTGCTATGTGGTTCACTTGTAGCCCTGTTCTCTTTACCTTTAATGCACTTGATCTCAAAATCAAACTCACTGATTGTTGCCAACCATCTAGCTTTCCTGGCATTCAGATTCAGTTGGTCAAATAGATACCTCAATCCATTGTGATCGCTCATCAGTACAAACCTCCTACCAAGAAGATAGTTCCTCCACATCTTCAATGCATGGATGATCACTGCCAACTCAAGATCATGCGTCAAATAATTTTGCTTGTTCTCATTCATTTTTTGTGATTCATGGCATACTACATGTCTATCCTTCATAAAAAATCCACTAAGTCCTCTTTTCCAAGCATCTGTACATACCACAAATTCTCTGTCTAGATGTACAATCTTTAGCACTAGAGCATGTGTCAACAATTGTTTCAACTACTCAAAACTTGTTGCACATTCCTTTGTCCATTCAAAATTCTTACCTTTTCTTTGCAATAATGTGATGGGATATGCAATCTATGAGAAGTTCTCGATGAACCTCCTCTAATAACTTGCTAATCCCATAAATGATCTTACCGTATCCACATTCCTAGGAGTTTCCCACTCCATGATAACCCTTATCTTCTCTAGATCTACTATGATGCCTTCCTCGGAAACCACATGTCCCAAGTAATTTAACTATGCCTGAAAGAAACTACATTTGCAAAGCTTGATATACAACTAATGCTCTCTTAGAAATCTCAACATTGCTGCTAAATGTTCGACATGTTCTTCCTTATTTTTAGAATATATCAATATATTATCAATGAAAACAATAACAAACTTGTCCAAATAAGGATGCAACACATTATTC
Source organism: Pinus taeda (assembly GCA_000404065.3). Classification (NCBI taxonomy): domain Eukaryota; kingdom Viridiplantae; phylum Streptophyta; class Pinopsida; order Pinales; family Pinaceae; genus Pinus; species Pinus taeda. The sequence goes on along the minus strand of APFE031095007.1, from coordinate 51,803 downwards.
ATTAAGCACATAAAGGTAGATGGAGAATTCATCAAACCAAAAGGAACTACAACAAACTCATAATGTTTGTACCTAGTCTGGAAGTTGTCTTGTGAATGTCATCTTCTTTAATGCGTACCTGATGATATCCTGATTTCAAATCAACCTTCGAGAAAATTGCTACTCCCTTCAACTGATCGAACAAATCATCAATCCTCATTAACAGATACTTGTTCTTAATGGTCACCTTGTTCAACTGCTTGTAATCAATATACAAAATGAGAGTACCATCCTTCTTCTTCACAAACAATACCGGTGTGCCCCATGGTGATACACTTGACTTAATATATCCCTTTTCAAGCATTTCCTTCAATTGCAAATTCAGCTCTACCAACTATGGAGTGCTCATCATGTATGGTGCTTTTGATGTTGGTGTTGCCCCTAGTACCAACTCAATAAAAAAATATACTTCCCTGTGAGGCGGAAAATATGAAATCTCTACAGGAAACACATCCTGAAACTGTTGTAAAACTGGGTAGCTTCCCAAAGCATCCACATCCTCAACTTCCTTATATTTTTCACTAGAAATATGTACCACAAATAACACACACCCTTTCCTACGACTACGCTTTGCCTACATAGTTGTAACCATTCTAACTGATGGTGCCTTCTTGTTACCCTGAAAGACTCTCTATTCTCCCTTGTCATCAAATCACTTAATAACTTTGTCATAACAGTCCACCTTGGTCCTATGGAGATACAACCAGTTTATACCCAAAAGCATGCTATACGAACCCAACATCAATACATTCAAATGTATTGATGTATACATACCATTCAACTCAAATGCACAAGCTCTTACCCAATGATGAACTCGTTTCTTTGTAGATGTAGCCAACTATACAAACCAATATTCTACATGCACTCTGTTATTCAAACCACACTTATCCACCAGGTCAGGATTAACATAATTATAATTAGATCTAGGGTTAATCAAAATATAAATAATTGGATCATAAATCTTACTGTCCATCTCAAATAGATGTTTGGTGATCTTCCTACCTGTTATCTAATGTTGCATAGATTCGAGGAACACTTTGTCCAACATCCTCCACTATCTGTGCTTCCTAAGCAATGTAGATCTACGGTCTACCACCCTGATGTTGTGGAAAATATCTCTTGCGATGATCTTTTCCACAAGTCCAACATTGTATAGGCTTCCAACATGCACCCTTGTTTTTCTCCTCAAATTGAAATCCCTGCCCTTTGTCAGATGCATTGAAATTATTGTGTGGTATTGCATTCTCTTTGTTTCCTATGTCCTGAGGCCTTGCTCGCTTCTTATCCCATTTCCCTTTATTCTTATCATTACCCTTCTAGTCTTGCTTAGTCTCAGATCTACACTTTGATTGCTCATAACAATGCTTTAGCTTCTGGATGACCTCGTCCAATGATCTAGGCTCATCAAACTCAATCCCATCTTTGAATGCTATCGACAACCCACTGATGAATCTCTGAATCTTGGCCTTCTCCTCCTTGAGGTAACACACATATCTCAACAACTCCATAAATCTGATAGTGTACTCCTCTTCGGTCATAAAGCCCATCTTTAACTCAAAAAAATCTTTTTTCCAGTCGTCATAGTACCTATCTAATAGATACTTCTTCCTAAATAGTCTCCCGAATTCACCCCAAGCCAACTCTTGCTCATCAATATCTCTGAAGCTATTTACATATTCCCACCAGATATTTGCTTTACCTTTAACACTGAATGTAGCTATTCTAGCCTTCATGTTCTTTGAATAATTTTGCAATCTGAATAACTTATTCATTCCATGAAACCATGCTTCTACATCATGTGTTTTCTTCCTTTCCCCATTGAATGTAGGTGTCTTTGCTTTCTTGAACTCATCTGAAAAATATCCCCCTCACTCCTCCTGTAAGGATGATAATGATGATGACCATGATACTTGTCAGAACCAAAACTATAACAGTACTTGTGTCCATCACCCCCCCCCGCCCAGAGTATCCAAGAAACTGACATCTTTATCTGACCTGTACCCACCATGAGACCTACTACCATATGCCCCATTAGTTATGTCCTCCTATCCATGGTTGATCTAAAGTGGTCACTGTATTTGCAGTTTTGAACAAACTCTGAAGTATTACTGCATTAACCTCTGCTTGTTTCTCCTGTGCCTACATGATTATGTCATTATCTTCTTTACAACTTCTTATCTCCACCTTCAAACTTCTCAATGTGCCTGCTAAGTCAAAAGAATACTCAACACCATGCTGCTCATATGATCCATAGGGAGAGTCTCGAGAATTGTAGTCTACCATCTTGCTAGTCATCTTTGTTATTTCTCTTCCTGCAAGGTATATCATGTCAACTAAACCAAAATATAAATAAACCAACGTATCCCAGTGTAGTTCGTGGAAGGATATCTCGCCTGCAAGACTAACCAGATTAGCACAACACACACACACACACACACACACACATATATATATATCAACATTTATTCATCTTTTCAATTCTTATCTAGTCATCAATGCATGACCATACCAACCACATCCTATGATCTCATGCATGAAATCTACAACCACATCAATATATGCATAATAATATATAAGCATCGACATAGATAACTAATGTGTAATTGACATACACTCATGACGACCACATGAAACAACAACACCATCAACTTCCACATGGCGACATCACTGTAACCATGACCAACACCATGCATATACAATAAACACATAGACCACAAGCATAAGGAACACATATATGCAACCAACATGAATTCATGACCAATACACCACCCATCCATTCCAAGGGGTGAACAATGCTCTGATACCTCTATGTGACCACCCTCCTCCCACATCTACCCAAGTAATCGGCCAACCAGGGTAAACATGTGATGAAGAGTTACTATGATATGATTCAACTCCCTATGTATCAATTAAGAAAGTGGAACCAGCAGAACACAGAAAACCTAACCTTCTACACTTGCAACAGAACCCCCAAGAGCCATCCAACCCATCCAGGTGACTAGCCCCTGAAACAAACTGACATTTTGTTGCATTAAAACTTCAGTCGCTCCTTTTTCATGGGCATGCATGATACTGGGACCCTCCACTTGCTCCCAAAATAAGGCATGTGTGTGACTGGGGAATTTTCCAGGTAGTTTTGTGCTAGTGACACTGGATTCTGTGCCAAATTTTTAGGGATGGGATTCAGTCCACTGCCCAGAAGTCCATGAAACTTCCATAAATGATAAGTAACATCAAAACAATGATACAAAGGAAAATACTTGAATGAGGACTTGGCTGGACCCCTACTAGCCATGACAGGAATTTGGTCAATGTTCACAAATATGCATTCTACAGGTTTAAACAACAGATCTGAGAAGAGGGGTCTCACACGTATATGAGAATCACTAAGAAGCATTGTTGCTTCATCACAATAACTGCATTACCTTCTATTAATCCATACATTCATTGTAAATTCAGTGATTAACCAAAACATGATGAGATCCATACATTTTAACTGTCATAAAACTCACTCATAACGAGCATATAATCAATAGAAATATCAAGGATATAACAACCACATAAGCCACATGTAAACAAGTATATTTACCCATAAAATACCAATGATAAAGATCTCTTATTAATGATTGCATAAGCTGATCAGGTGTGAAACTTCCATGAACCACCCAACCATAGACTAGGCTAAACCAACTCTTTTTTTCAACTAGTCACCCCCATGCCATATTCCAAGCATGAATGTGGGATTTCATAAAACAAATCAATCAAAACTATCTAGGGCTTTTAGAGTCCAAACCACCTCCACCCTTAACTAGTGATACCACCTCCAAGTTAGACATCATTAACCATCACCAGATTAGTCTCTACCAAAGTTGTCTAGGACTTCAAAGCGTTTTTTCCAACCAAGGCTTCCAACACTAGTAAATCAACCCATAACTGTTGTCAAGCTTCCAAAGTGTTTATCCAACCAGGGATTCTAGGACTAGTAACTAAACCCACCAAGGGCTTCCAAATTGTTTGTCCAACCAAGTCTTCCAGGACTAGTAACTCAATGCAAGTTGTTATAGGGCTTCCAGAGCTTTTGTCCAACCAAGGCTTCTAAGAACTAATAACTCAACCCACAAGCAAAGGCTCAAGAAAACCAACCAGAAAACAAAAGTAAAACCCACAACACCATGGCTATCTAGGAAATGGCAAGGCTAGGCAAAACCATTGTCAATCCCTCCATGTCAATGACATATCACAACCAAGAAACCACATGCATGTGCCATGCATGACAAAACTAGTGAGGAAATCATACATGCAACTCAGTAACTGCAAGAAAAATCCTTTGTAGTTGTTTATCCCTATGTGTTCTTGCACTAAACTGCGTTTCCTTTTCCTTCTTTCTCAAAATCCCAAGTATGCCACACTCCTCCAAGAGTGCTCCAAGAAAAATCTAAGTGCCCAAGACTATGAGAGAGAGAGGATAGAATGAGAGCTCCAAAACTGAATTGATCTAAATCCATGAACTAATCCTCAGAAGCCTATTCATTAATAAGGCCTCTATTTTCTTCAATTTTCCATTATTTTCCTCCCCACATGCAACCTGTGACCTTTCACCATCCTTTTCTCTCTATTTCCATTATTTTCATAAATAAATGTCATTTTCCTTTCCAAAGCCTTAACCATTTCCTTTGCCAATTTCCATGGCCATTAATTAATCACAAGTGATCCCCATCACTATTTTTCCACCCAACACTCAACTTGGAATACATGTCCCATGACCAAGGTCTTATTTTATCTTTATTAAATTTTTACATGGATTTTTTACCAGGGTTGTTACAAAGAAAATATATCAAGCCCAAGTAATAAATAGGTAAAGAACCTTTTGTCAACAAATTCAAAGAATATAGCCATTGGAGGAGAAAGTTAGAATGAAAAGAAAATTTCCATTATTGATATAAAATAAAATGAGAAATAATTAAAAGTAAAGAAACCTAAAAAAAACTTAGAATTAAATATCTAAGATATTGTTACTAAAGAAACCATTAAAAATTAAATATAAATAATTAAAACTAAGATATTAGTTAGTTAATTAATAATAAATGAATAATTAATAAAAAGCATAATAATTATGATTAGTGATAATAATAGTAATGACCAATTAATGAGTAAGTAACTATTTGAATATGTATAGACTTTCGCAATCTCAACAAAGCTTGTCAGAAGGACAACTTTCCATTACCTCCTATAGAACAGATACTGCAATTAGTTGCAAGCTCAGAATTGATATCTTTTCTAGATGGATTTTTAGCTTATAATCAGATTCTCGTACATCCAAATGACCGGCTAAAGGCCACATTTCAAACCAAACGGGGCACCTATGCCTACCAAAAGATGCCATTTGGGTTAATCAATGTTGGTGCAACATTTCAGAGAGCCATGGACATAGCTTTCAAAGGTTTGGTGAATAAATCAGTGGTAATTTATTTAGATGACATAACTGTGTATTAAAAAAAAAAACGTAATAATCATTTAAAGGAATTAAAACAAATATTTGAGCGTTGTCAGAGATATGAAATTTCTCTCAATCCCAAGAATCTTTCTTTGATTTGAGTGAAGGAAAGCACCTTGGATTTATCGTATCCAAAGGAGGTGTTGGTACCGTTCAATTACCATCTTTTTCTTCTAGAAACACCATCATTTGTCTATCTTTTTCCTCCATAGACCCCTTATATCCATCGAAATTGATTAATTAATAGCATTACAGTTGTTAGTTTACATTAAAGTTAATTTATGAATTTTTATGTTAGAAATTAGGAATTTTCAACAAAAAGATTACAGGAAGTCATAACATCCTGTAAATGGTTTATCATCTGACACGTGGCATGGTAGGCAAGCCAAAGCAATGGATAGGAACGAGACCTAGAATGTACATGCATGGTGAAAAATCGATTCTACAACAAATCAAAAGCTCCTGGTTATGCGGTCAACGCTGGTCAAACCCCAGCCTTTTGGTTACAAAGGCAGTAAAAAGCCATGGTTTCCCAAACTGGTTTCGTTTTGTTTTTTTTGGAAATCGGTTTAGATTAGAAATGACCAAAAATCACTCCATTGTAAAAGTAGAAACATCTACTTAATGAATGTACATTCGATTCAGATAGGGACGAGCAGATAAAGACTGCGTATTATTTTGTTTTCAAGGACAGTTACGATTATTATCTCTGTGTATTGTTTGAGAACATAACTCTTGTATGTGATTGCAATCTTCAGCACTTAAATATAGTCAGGGTTTTACTCCAGTAGTGTTTATGCATTAATACTCTCGTTGCCTGAGTTTACGTCAGTGTGCCATTGAAACGTGGATGGGCCATGTGTGGATTGGTATACTGTTAATTTCATTTCCTTAGCATTTTTTTTTGAATTTGAATAGAATGCATAGTGTTTAGTGTTATTTCCATGTTCATGACTTTGTCGATTTGATTAGAAATTCTCACAAATGGTATTTATGGTGATAGCTTGAAGATTTTATCGTTAGATCATTGAACCATATCTTGTAAGAGATTTTATCTATCGTTATATTTTAAAGCATCTCCATAGACTCTGTTTTTATGCATTTAAAATTCAATATGCTTTTGATTTTTCATGAATGCTTAAGTGTTAACTAGACAGAGCTTTTGTGCATAGCATCCTTGTAAGAGGATTAAAATCTCAGTCTAACAATACGTTGTACCCTTAGGATAGTTAGATAAATTAGGTGAACGAAGTGTTAAGGTGAGAGGAAACATATCTTGACCTCCTGTAAAGGAGTATTGTAGCCTATTACAATAAACACTTAGTTAGGAATCCTTTATGTCTATAGACTTTAGACACATGCCTCGAAGTTTACTTACCTTGGTCGATAATAAATCTAGTCTAATCTAGCACCCTAGATTCGCCACTACAGGAGGAAATCTAATTGATCCTGATAGGATAAGAGAAATTTCTTAAATCTCTTAGCCTCATAATAAAAAATCCATGCAATCTTTCCTAGGTCAGATAAATTTTGTCAAAATATTCATCGTTGACTTTTCACGAATTGTTTTTCCCCTCCAAACTATGATTAAGAAAAATTGTGTTTTTAAATGGGGACATACCAAGCATGAAGCTTTTAATCTAATTAAACAAGCAAGCATAAATGCTCCCTCTTTAGCAACTCCAAACTTTTCTAATCATTTCATTTTATATACCTTTTCTTCCGAGACATCATATGCAGCTATATTGACACAGGTCAATGATGACAAAATCAAAGCACCAATTTCTTTTCTTAGCTCTAATTTGCAGGGGGTTGAATTAAATTATTCAGACATTGAAAAAAAAGCTTTTTTTTTTCAAATCAATAAAACATTTAAGACCCTTTCTTCTCAAGGCTCGCGCTAAGGTAGTTGTCCCATTCTCAGCAGTGAGAAATTTACTAATGCAAAGAGAAGTAGGTGAGAAAAGAGAAAATTGGGTAACAACACTGCAAGAATATGACATTGAGATTAGACTAGCTAAAATTGTTAAAGGTTCAGGTTTTTGTAGAATGTTAGCAGGATCATCCAACTTAACAACACTACAAGATTCAGGTGATGATATACTAATATATGAGGTAAGCCTCAATGATACTGAGTCCAAATAAACTGATATCATATTTTATTTTAAAAATGGATATGCCCCTATGCAACTTGGTTACAAAAGAAAAAGGGGCTTTGAGGATAAAAGCTAACCACTATGAGATCATTAATGATGTGTTTTTTAGAAATAATTATGATTCTATTTTTCTTAGATGCCTTGAAAAATCTGAGGTGGAAAAGGTTTTGCAGGAACTCCATGATGGACCAGCTAGTGGACATTTTGGAGGAGACACAACATCACATAAAATCCTGCATGTTGGCTATTATTGGCCAACCTTATTCAAAGATGCACACGAATATGTAAGGAAATGTAAAATTTGTCAAACAACTGCTGGAAGACAGAGGAAACCCACATTACCATTGCAGCTGGTCAATATTGAATAGCCATATGAACAATGTGGACTGGACATAATAGGTGAGATCATTCCTCACTTTTCAAAGCAGCATAGATATAACCTTACAACAATTGATTACTTCACAAAATGGGTGGAAGAAAATCCACTTAAGGTAGCCAATTCTTAAAACTTCATTGAATTTATTGTCCATTTTATTATTACCAGATTTGGTCTACCATCTTCCCTCATGTTTGACAATGCATCCTATTTCACAGGCAATGCTATGATAGAATTTGCTTTTAAAAGAGGTTTTAAACTTAAATATTCTGCTATCCTTAGGGAAGTGATTTGGTTGAATCTACAAACAAAAATCTCATAACAATCATCAAATGAACCATTGAAAAAAGTCAGAAAAATTGTCACAAGTCTTTAACATTTTCTCTATGGGCAGATTGAATAACATAGAAGGCCTCAATAGGCACCTCTATTTTTAATTTTGTTTATGGGAAAGAAGTTTTTCTCCCTAAAAATGTAGCTATTCTCTCTCTAGCCCTAGTTCAATTTATTGAAGAAACTCCTTCATCTTCTATGGAATTAAGACAATCACAAATCCTCAAGCTCGAAGAAGAAAGAGACAAAGCCAAAATCACACATGCACATCATCGACAATTAGTTAAATCTTCATTTGATGCAAATTCTGTAAGTCCTAAATCCTTTTAGCTCGGAGACCTTGTATTGAAGTGGGATAAAGCACATCAGGAAAAAGGTAATCATACCAAATTCCAAAGAATGTGGCTTAGCCCATTTCAAATTGCGAAAAAAATCATCCCATCCACCTTTGTATTGCAAGATTTATCAGGCAAGAGAGATTCTCTACTTGTTAATGGGAAGATTTTGAAGAAATATTTTTCATAGAAGATAACCTCTTTTATCCCTTGTACACTATTGCCTTTACTTTTTCTAGGAAAATAAAAGTTAAATAGCATTTACTTTTGGCCTTTACAATAATAATCTCTTTTATATTTTGATTTTTCACTTGTATAAGTAGAGATTGTTGAGAAGATAATTTTCACATTTGAAACATAAGCTAAGTTCTATTACTCTAAAACCTGCTTGTTTCCCACCAAAATTACTTGTCCTTTGCAAAACCTCAACTTTATAAAGAAACCTTTGTTCTACCATCAGTCAAGAAAAGTATATTTAACAAAGAAAAGACTCTTTGCAAATAAGTATCTTCAACTCTCTAATTGTCATCCAGAAACTCTTAAGGAGTCAATGATTCTCCCCATCTGGTAAACTTTTCTCTTTTTACATTGTAATTCTAAAATATATTTAAACTTAAAGGTTAAGAGGTCTCATCAAGAGCCGACTTACCATGTTCATATGGAAGTAATAAAATGACAGTACAAATATTGCATATCAAAACAGGGTAATGGCTTGAGATTATTTTAATCAAGAGACAAGGGGTCTCATCACGAGCCAGCTTGTTCAATTCAATTACAACCGGTGAATGGAATTGTCAATTTTGGCCACCAAACCAAGACAATGACCTTTAAGTAGAAAAAAAAAAAAACTATTAGAAAAGAAAAAGAAAAAAAAAGAGTAAGCATATGAATCTGAATTTATCTCTAAAAATTGCGCTCTTATCTGGATGGGATATTGAATCATTGTTGGTTAAATGGTAACCTTGTCGAGGATATAGATGCATGCTGGAAGCAGAGGCTCTACCTGTGGCAAATGAGTACATCTAAAAGCTAATTTGCAAGAGCCCCCTGATTTATCTTTAAAACTGAGTAAAGACTGATGTAGACAAAGGAATTTTCATTTTGAAGAGGATAATCAAATGGATGATAATTAGGTGGCTTTTGTTTTCTTATTCATAGAAATGTTACTTATCCTATATTTCATGTATTTCCTACTTTATGAACTATCTTTATTTTGGAAGTTTTAGAAATTTCAAAAAACTATTAGAGATAACTGGTTCTTCCAGCAAATCGCCAATTGTTGTGCTATTCAAAAACCCCCCCATTTATTGATTTAATAGTTAATGTTCTATTAGTAAATGAGGACCCTTTATTAAAAAACCCTCCAAGAAAATTTAGCACTTATGCGTTTTCTTTTAAACTTTTAGAAATAAATCAAGATATCAAGTCAAAACCCTTTAAGACTAGCAATTCTCGCTTTTTCACATACCGTTGGACCAAGTGTGTTAAAGGGTTAATTAATAAACAAAATCAATAAATTGAAATGGAATGGATCCCCACATTTAACTTAGATATCATTAGAATGTTCAAAGCTAAGACTTAAGGCATTTCCTATAAAATGAAGTGATTATCGCAATCGCATATCGGCTTTCACAAAGGACGCAACTCACAAAGCATGTCATATTACATGAAATGCGACATTGCAGTAGAGCGAGTTGATACTTATCATGACACTTTACTTAAAATCCAATCTTATGAACTACGAGAGTTCGCAAAGTGCGATAGAACCTGGACCTGATAAAAGCAAATGTTATAAATTGTAAGTTAAGTCTGACACTTAGTGAAAAGCACTTTATGAAATAATTACTCATTTAGGAAAACTACACTCTAAATAATAAATAATATGCCGCTCATCTCGTATCCCGTATAATATTAAAAAAACTCTAGGAAAGCGCACAACCAACACTGCGATAGTGCGATTTGCGATATTGCGATAATCTTATCGCAATCGCAAAATCAACATTCTCGCAGTTTAAACTTACCACCTTAAAGTTTTTTCCTTCCCATTTGTGATGTGGTAGTTTAATGAGTAATAAAGGCAACAATAAGAGACCTTAGTGGCTATTTAATAAGTTTAATGGCATTTATGTTAAAGTGCGGCTCGGCAGGATACGATATCTTTTCATCTGCATTTTGAATAAAAGCTCCTTTCTTGTCACCTTTTTGAGGTTAATTGTATCATTTAATTCTCACTGTCATTCGCACTTGTGTTTATCCGATAGCTTCCATTTTTCTCCATTTCAGGAAACCTCTGCAGAGAACATTGTTAGAAAGAATGGCGAAGAAGGAAAAGGTGACTACATCTGAGAAATCAAACATGGTGTTGCTTTTATCTTATACCACATGCAACAAGGATGGAGGAACCAAGACATGGGAGGGCATGTATAACTTGTTAGAAGAAGAGCAGCCCAGGCCACTGGTAACAAAGGCTATGACTAATGCTCAAGAGTAATATGACGCCTCCTATTTTGAAACAGCATGTTCATTCCTACATCGAATAACTGCGAGACCAAATATAATACCACACATAGATATGGTCAAATGGGTAATTGATGAGGTAGACATCTCAGACAGAACCTTCAAGAATAACAGGTAAGAGGTCATTGGGTCTTTCTCACTAGACAGCCTACGACTAATGTACAAATTACCGGAGCCTCAAAATCTCTATAGCAAACAGCTCCTTGAGAAGTTTGCCAAAGAGAATGATGACCTGTCAGACATTACGCAGACCTGGAGATCAAGCGGAGGCAAACTCAAATGGGATAAAACTGGTATCTACTCAATGGCATCCATTTATCCCCCTCATAGTTTCGTATCAGCAATGATATGTAGGTTATTCGGTAGAACTGATAGCACCATGTTTTCCATGGAATGACTCTCGTTAATAGATGCAATAGTGAATTCAACAATTATGAACATGGATCAAATTTCATTAGACAAATTGGCAAAGGCCACTATAGAATATACAAGGAAAATAATTCCTTCTTTAAGGATTTTTGCCCATTTCTTCATGAGTGATTTTTTTATGGATGCAATTTGTTTTTGTTCCCAATTTCCCAATATGGGATGGAAGTGGACTGTATAGAACTCACTTCCCATCCATATATACCATAAAATTTTGTGGGAATCTCAATTACACCCCCATTTTTAGAAAATATGTCAAGGGATTATGCTACCTATTCATAAAGTAGTGATCGATAGAGTTGGCCCTAGGTTTTCTAAAGAGGCTGAAGTAGATATCTTTCTAGTAGCCAGATGGTTTTGGGAAGAGACATTCACCTACATCAAATTTTTTGGGAGAATTGCTTCACCACACGTCTTCCCATATTATGTCCCCGACAAAATAATGGCTAGAGAAATAACCTACCAAACAGCAGGGGAAGGCAGATTGACCAAAGGAATGAGAAAGCAAAAGAAGGCCATTTGGCCTACATTTCCATTACAATGTGGTGATTTTTCACTACATGATTATGGACATGCATTAAAAGAAGCATAGATTATTATGTCTCTAAAATTAGCTATTGTTCCAAGAAGGCAATACGACCCAAATGGCATTGTTAAGGAATTTACTACTATGATAAAAGTTAAACAGTTCACCCACGAAGAGGATGTCTTTGATGACCTCTTCCTATAGGCAGAAACATTTTCACAACGTTTGCATATGGCATCACTACTTTTTACCCCGAAAAATATTAATTCTTTCCATGTGCACAAGAAAAAGAAATTTTTAAAGGTCCCATTAGACCTACTGCAGATTGAACCAATAAGGGAGCCAAATACCAATGTAAGCTTGGAGGGAAGCTCCAAAGAAAAATCAAAAGAAGAAACCCAAGAGAGGTCGACTCATGATTCAGGGCATTTAGAGTGAAAATCTCAAAATGGAGGAGGAAACACAAATAAAGAGTTTGAAAAAGACACAACTGGAAGTACAGAGGAGATGGCCGAGTAGGCCTCAACAAAGAAATAGGCAGAGGTTGCTTCTACTTCAACTCAGTCAGTTAAAGCTCCAATCATTGATCTGGAACAAGAATGGGAGTCGTTCAATAAAACACTCTACATAGACACAAACCCTCAGCAAACGTCTGAAATGAAAACTCCCAAGAAAACCTAGCATAAAGCAAATCTAGAAACAATAGGGGAAGGAGCCACAGGCACTTAGGACATTGAGATCATTCTTGCTATTCCTACTTCAAAAATTGTCTTAAGAATTGAGGAAATGCCTCCGTTAGATGTATTCTATAGTCCTACCCACAAGGCTATTGTCAAAAGACAAAGGAAGAAAAGGAAACTGGACGCCATGGCTATTACGACTCCGGAAAATGAACCAATGGATATTGTATGGAAGGACTCGCCTATCGACCCATCTGAGAATCTCAAAAAGTTTTGGCAATTCACTTGAGCCTATGCCACATCAACCATCGACAAGGGGACAAAGGTCTGAATGCTGTTGAAGGAAAAGGAATAGAAAATTATGTTGCTAGAACAATAATTAGCCCAAGAAAAATCTAATAAACAAGCAGAATTACAAGTAGCCCAGCTCCAAAGAGAATTCGAACAGATGAGGATACAACACCAATCCAACTTAGCAGAAAAGGATTCGCAAATAAAAGCCATGATAGACAAATTTAAAGATAATCCACAAATCGACGAATTCATCAAAGAAGAACTTAGCCTCAATTCCCTACTAATGCAACAAAAGGAAGTATTTTGCCAGAAAATCTCTCAAATAAATCCTTATTGTGAGACCAGTGATAAATTAACAAACCAAGTTATTGATATGAGGTTTGAATACGACGAAATCCACAAAAGGGTTTCTAAATTTATCACATGGCAAGAATCAATGGATGGAAGAAATGCTGACCTACCAAAGCTGGAAGAGTCTCATAAAGATATTTTGTTTATGGATTGGGATTTTGTTATGCCCCTATACTACTAGTGTAACCCCTTATTTTTATTAGTACAACCCACTTATTATATTGATGTACCCATGTAGTGCCCATATTGTTACTATTGTGCCCCATAGAAGCCCACTATTGTTATTATTGTGCCCTGACATTATTATTGTTATGTAGGCTCTGATTATGTTATGACCCCTTAGACTCCTATATATAGGGAGGAGGTCTTTTCATTTGAATCATCCAAGAATTGTTCATTTACGTAATGTAAAGGATGTTGCCCCCTCGAAGAGGCTGAATTCTAAGGCGTTGATCTATCTTTTCTATCTTTTCTTGAGCTGGTTTCATAACATTTGGTATCAGAGCCAAGTTCTAGGGTTTCGCTGCTCCAAATAGGTCATTGTGGCATTGTCGCTATAACTTTTTTTCTGCGACGTTTCAAAAGCCAGAAAAAAAACCCCATTTGAGAAGACATCGCGCTGCAGCTCGGTCCGAATTTCAAAGCTTTTTTCGCTATATTTGCGGAGATATGATCTGAAGAAGTTGGTCTTTTTGCAGACTCCTGAATTACATTCCAAACAGGTGACCTAGGGAAAATCGTCATAACTTTCTCTCTGAGCATCAGATTGAAATTTCGCAAAAAGGTATAGAAAGAGGACGAACTGTAGTTTCTTCTAGATAGTTTTTAGAGCCAGAGGCCCAAATAGTGACACATGGCACTTCATACAATTTCGATCTTCTGAAAAGGTCTATAATCAGGTCACTGTGGGAGATTTGGCATAACTCTTCCTTGGAGAATCCAATTGGGGTCAGACAGGTGGCATTGGAAAGAGGACGCAGAGGAATACTACAGATCGTAGTTTCAGAACTTAAAGATCTGAAAGTATAGAGTTATAGTCATTTCAAGATCGAGCTCCTAAAATCAAGAAAAAGCAAGATGAGGAAGTTTGATGGCAAGGATCCGGTAAATTGGATACGTCATATGGAGCAATATTTTGATCTCCATGGTGTACCACTATTACAAAAGGTATGTATTTCATCTTCATATTTAGAACCGGATCAATTTTTATGGTATAAAGGGCTTTTTTCTCGTCAAAAACTTGTTATGTGGTCAATTTTCACAGAGGAAATGATAGCACATTATGAGGATACAAAGAACAACTCCTTCTTTAGACCAACACCACAACACTTGGAAATAGTAAAAGGGCTTTGTTACATATTGGAAAGTAAAATTATGGCAACAAGGAAGTCTACCCCTCACAACTATAAAGATGGAAGTGTTGTTTCTCCTAGCCTTCCACAACC